>JAHWFP010183561.1:21573-38478 GCA_023313725.1 Lithobius niger | reverse complement strand
TTTTTTTTAGCAGGGTCCTAATACGAAACTAGCACGGAACTAACACGATATTAGCATGAAACTAGCAAGAAACTAACACGAAACTAACAAACCTTTAACACTAAACTAGCAAGAAACTAACACGAAAGTAGCAAAACATTAACATGAAACTAGCAAAAACTAGCTCGAAACTGGCAACTATTAGCATGAAACTAGCAAGAAACTAACACGAAACTGCAAACATAGTAACACAAACTGCTTCTTTTTCTGTGAAAGAAGGAGTTTTAGGGCTTTTCCCACTGCATAATGGACGAATATTTTGGTTAGAAGGGTTCACTTTCAATGACCTTGGAATGTATGATTTTTTTAACGAATATTCATTTTTGAACATTGTTTGTAGCCGTAGCAAGAAACTATCACCATTCTAGCAAAATATTAGCATGAACCTAGCAAGAAACTAACACGAAACTAGCAAAATATTAGCCTGAATAAGCAAGAAACTAACACGAAACTAACAAACTAGTAAAACAAACTACTTTTTTCCCCCCGAAGATAGCTGTTTTCGAGTTTTTTCAATTACATAATGGACAAATATTTTGGTCAGAAGTGTTGCTTTACCTTTGAATGTACGACCTTTTTAAAAAAAAACATTTAGTTTTGAAGATTGCTTGCAGCCGCTTTCTTTTCAGTATGATCAACGGTTTGGAAATCATAAACACGTTTTTTTTAAATCAGGAACTTAGCAAGAAACTAGCACGAAACTTGCACGATATTAACATGAAACTAGCAAGGAACTAACATAAAACTAGCAAACCCTTAACACAAAACTAGCAAATATTAGCATGAAACTTGCAAAAACTAGCTCGAAACAGGCAACTATTAGCATGAAACTAGCAAGAAACTAACACGAAACTAGCAAACCATTAACAAAACACTAGCAAGGAACTTACACGAAATTATCAAGAAACTAACACAAAACTAGCAAAATATTAACACAAACCTAGAGAAAAAAACTAACACAAAACTAGCAAGAAAATAAGAAGGAACTAAAAGAAGAAACAAAATACTTCTTTCTCCCCGAAAGATGCAGTTTTCGAGCTTTTTCAATTACATAATGGAGAAATATTTTGGTTAGAAGTGTTGCTTTATATTTGAATGTACGACGCTTATTAAAGAACATTCAGTTTCGAAGATTGTTTGTAGCCGCTTTCTTTTCGGTATGATCAATTAACGGTTTGCAAATCATAAACAGTTTTTTTTAGAAGGGACCTAGTACGAAACTGGCACGAAATAGCACGAAACTAGCGCGATGTTAGCATGAAACTAGCAAGAAACTAACACGAAACTAACAAACCTTTAACACAAAACTAGCAAGAAAATAACATGTAACTAGCAAAATATTAACATGAAACTATCTAAAACTAGCTCGAAACTGGCAACTAGTAGCATGAAACTAGCAAGAAACTAACACGAAACTTCCAACATAGTAACACAAAGTACTTATTTTTCCCTGAAGAAGGAATTTTAGGGCTTTTAACGCTGCATAATGGTCGAATGCTGCGGTTAGAAATGTTGCTTTATCTTAGCATGTACGAGCTTTTTTAAAGAACATTCAGTTTGAAGATTGTTTGTAGCCAGTTTCTTCGCAATTCGATCAGCGGTTTGGAAATCATAAATAATTCTTGAGCAGGAACCTAGCAAGAACCTAGCACGACATTCGCATGAAATTAGCAAGAAAGTAGCACGAAACTAGCAAAATATTACCATGAAACTAGCAAAAACTTGCTTGAAACTAGCAATCTAATAGTTTGAAACTAGCAAGAAACTAACATGAAACTAGCAAAAAACTAACATAAAACTAGTAAATATTAACACAAAACTAGCAAAATGTTAGCATGAAACTAGCAAGTAACCAAGCAGAAACTATCAAAAATATTAGCATGAAACTAGCAGGAAACTAACACGAAACTAGCAAAATATTAGCATGAAACTACCGATAAACAAATTCAAAACTAGCAACATTTTAGCTAGAAACTAACACGAAACTTGCAAAATAGTAACACAAACTAAATCTTTATCCCTTAAATAAGAAGTTTTAGGGCTTTTTCCACTGCATAATGGACGAATATTTTGGTTTGAGGGGTTGCTTTACCCTGGAATGTACTACCTTTTTTTAAAAGAATATTCAGCTTTGAAGATTGTTTGTAGCCAGTTTCTTTTCAATATGATGAACGATTTGGAATTCGTAAACCTTTTTTTTAGCAAGAAACTAGCGAGAAACTTACACCATTCCAGCTAAATATTAGCATGAAACTAGCAAGCAACTAAAACGAAACTAGTAAAATATTAACGCAAAACTATCAAGACACTACACGAAACTAGCAAAATATTGGCTTGAAACAGCAAAATATGAGCAACAAGCAAGAAACTAACTCGAAACTAGAAAATTAGTAAAACAAACTACTTCTTTTACCCCGAAAGGAACAGTTTTCGGGCTTTTATAATTACATAATGGACGAATATTTTGGTCAGAAGTGTAGCTTTACCTTTGAATGTACGACATTAAAACAAAAACATTCAGTTACAAAAAAATTGTTTGTAGCCGGTTTCTTTTCAATCTGAGGAATGGTGTGGAATTCATAAACCGTTTTTTTTTTTTTGCAAGAAACTAACAAGAAAATGTACACCATTCTTGCTACATATTCCCACGAAACTAGCAAGAAACTAGCAAAATATTAACACAAATAGCAAGAATGAAGAAACTAACACGAAACTAGTAAAATATTAGCATGAAACAGCAAAATATTATAATGAAACAAGCAAGAAACTAACACGAAACTAGCAAAAAGTTAAAATAAAAATTGCAAGAAACTAACACTAAACTTACAAAATATTAGCTTGAAACTTGTATGAAAATAACACGAAACTAGCAAATTAGTAAAACAAACTACTTATTTTTCCCCGAAAGTAGCAGTTTTCGGGAATTTTCCATTATACAATGGACAAATATTTTGGCCAGGAGGGTTGACTTTACTTTTGAAATAACCTTTACCTTACCTTTTACCTTACTTTTTTTAAAGAACTTAGTTTTGAATATTGTTTGTAGCGGGTTTCTTTTCAATCTGATCAACGGTTTGGAAATCATAAACAGTTTTTTAGGAGGAGCCTAGCTAGAACTTAGCATGAAACTTGCACGACATTAGCATGAAACTAGCAAAAAGCTAACACGAAACTAGCAAACCATTAACAAAAAACTAGCAAGGAACTAACACGAAATTAGCAATAAACTAAAACAAAATCAGCAAAATTTTAATACTAAACCTACAAGAAACTAACACAAAACTAATAAAATATTACCATGAAACTAGCAAGAAACTAACACAAAACTGGCAAAATTTTAGCAACACGAAAGTAGTAATATTTTATCATGAAACTAACAAGAAACTATCAAAATAGTAACACAAACTACTTCTTTTTCAGCGAAAGAAGCAATTTTTGGACTTTTTCCATTACATAACGATGGAATATTTTGGTCCGGAATGTTGATTTTACATTTTGAATGTACGACCAATGTTTATAAATCATAAACACTTTTTTAGCAGGAAACTAGCAAGAAACTAACGTAAAACTAGCAATATTTTAGCAAGAAACTAGGAAGAGACTAACACGAAACTAGCAAAATAGTACAAACTACTTCTTTTTCCCTGAAAGAAAGTGTTTTAGAGTTTTTTCCACTGCATAATGGACGAATATTTTGTTTAGAAAGGTTGCTTTATCTTCTAATGTACGAACTTTTTAAAAGAATATTCAGTTTTGAAGGTTGGTTGTAGCCGGTCTCTTTTTAATATGAACGGTTTGGAATTCATAAACCGTTTGTAGCAAGAAACTAGCAAGAAGCTAACACCATTCAAGCTAAAATTAACATAAAACTAATAAGAAACTAACACGAAACTAGCAAACTAATAACAGAAAACTAGCAAGAAACTAACACGAAACTAGTAAAATATTAGCATGAAACAGCAAAAAATTAGCATGAAACAAACAAGAAACTAACACAAAAATAGCAAAATGTTAGCATGAAACTAGCAAAAAACTAACACGAAACTAGCAAATTTACACATACTACTCTTTTGTTTGCCTGAAAGAAGCAGTTTTTGGACTTTTTGCATTATACAGGGTGGTCCACAAAAATCCGACGACGCAACATTTCAGAAATCTTCCTGTGTCATTAGGTTTGATTTCTGTCCTCCCCTGGTTATGATGGGTGTTAACTATAAAAGTTGGACTTAGAAAATATTGGGTCGTCAGTTTTTTGTGGACCGCCCTGAATACATAACGATGGAATATTTTGGTACGGAAGGTTAATTTTACATATTAATGTATGACTGTTTAAAGAAGATTCAGTTTTGAAGATTGTTTGTAGCCAGTTTCTTTCGAATCTGAACAAGGTTTAGAAATCATAAACAGTTTTTTAGCAGGAACCTAGCAAGAACCTAGCATGACATTCTCATGAAACTAGCAAGAAAATAGCACAAAACTAGCAAAATAGTATCATGAAACTAGCAAAAACTAGCTTGAAATGGCAAACCATTATCACAAAACTAACACGAAACCAGCAAAAAAACTAACATAAAACTAGCAAATATTAACACAAAACTAGAAAAATGTTAGCATGAAACTAGCAAGAAACCAAGCAGAAACTATCAAAAATATCAGAATGAAACTAGCAGGAAACTAACACGAAACTAGCAAAATATTAGTATGAAACTACCAATAAACAAATGCAAAATTAGCAATATTTTAGCAAGAAACTAACACGAAACTTGCAAAATAGTAACACAAACTAAATCTTTATCCCTGAAAGAAGGAGTTTTAGGGCTATTTCTACCACATAATGGACGAATATTTTGGTTTGAGGGGTTGCTTTACCTTGGAATGTACTACCTTTTTTTAAAAGAATATTCAGTTTTGAGGATTGTTTGTAGCCAGTTTCTTTTCAATATGATAAACGATTTGGAATTCATAAACCGTTTTTTTAGTAAGTAACTAGCAAGAAACTAAAACCATTCTAGCTATATATTAGCATGAAACTAGCAAGCAATTAAAACGAAACTAGTAAAATATTAACGCAAAACTATCAAGACACTACACGAAACTAGCAAAATATTAGCATGAAACAGCAAAATATGAGCATGAAACAAGCAAGAAACTAACTCAAAACTAGCAAATTAGTAAAACAAACTACTTCTTTTACCCCGAAAGGAACAGTTTTCGGGCTTTTTTAATCACGTAATGGACGAATATTTTGGTCAAAAGTGTAGCTTTACCTTTGAATGTACGACATTAAAAATAACATTCAGCTATGAAGATTGTTTGTAGCCGGTTTCTTTTTAATCTGAGGAATGGTGTGGAATTCATAAACTGTTTTGTTTTTTGCAAGAAACCAACAAGAAAATGTACACTATTCTTGTTGTATATTACCATGAAACTAGCAATAAACTAACACGAAACTAGCAAAATATTAACACAAATAGCAAGAATGACGAAACTAACACCAAATTAGTAAAATATTAGCATAAAACAGCAAAATATTATAATGAAACAAGCAAGAAACTAACACGAAACTAACAAATTAGTAAAACAAATTACTATTTTTCCCCCAAAAGAAGCTGTTTTCGAGCTTTTTCTATTACATAATGGGCAAATATTTTGGCCAGAAGTGTTACTTTACCTTTGAATGTACGACCTTTTTTAAAAAAAAAACATTTAGTTTTGAAGATTGCTTGTAGCCACTTTTATTTTCAGTCTGATCAACGATTTGGAAATCATAAACACGTTTTTTTTTTTTATCAGGAACCTAGCAAGAAACTAGCACGAAACTTGCACGATATTAGCATGAAACTAGCAAGGAACTAACATAAAACAAGCAAACCCTTAACACAAAACTAGCAAATATTAGCATAAAACTTGCAAAAACTAGCTCGAAAATGTGGACAAAGATGACATATGAAACGAAAGATGTTGGGCGGTTTCATCGGCTAAACGAAGACGGGGGATGCCTACATCTAAACCGCTTCGAGGGCAATCCCTACAGAAAGTTTGTCCCTGGCACGATCTAGGAATAAGCAAATTGGGGTCAAAAGGGATCCAGAGGTTAGTCTGTGGATCGTGGATCAAGCAATTTTTGTACAGGTGGAAAAACAGAACAATCAGATGAGACTTTGAGTAGGGGGACTGTGAATAACTCCTGTCTTTAATCTTCGAACTGCACAGTTAGCTTACACGGCAAAATATCACATGTCGCTGACAAGCAACAGGACGTTAACGCAATTCTTGACATTAAACTAGGAAACAGGCTTTGGGCCTATTGTAGGCGGAGCGAAGAAAAATTTATTTTAAATTTGTATTTCCTCTCATTATAATGGCTGTGCAATGTTTACTAATGGTCCTTAAAAAGCTCGGGGCAATATTCATTCGGCTACAGTTGAGCTGAAGCTTTTTGCTGGTGTTTTTTACATTTCAGCTAGGCTATGTTTCATATAAATTTGAAGATACTTTCGTTTGCACCCATATTTAGTATCCGTTTCGTTATTTGCAGCCTCTTTGCGCCGTCGCCGCCGTTGTAAAATACAACGTTAGCCGCCATGGTTAAGCTGGCAAAGAACGTGCCGCCGTGGTTAAGCTGGCAAAGAACGTGCTACCGTCAATGATGCTTACATTGTTTATATTTATTGCAGAGTATCTTTCCTAGATTTAAAATATTAACAATAAAGCATTTAATTGCAAGCTAAACAATCACCAGTAACGATAGTACTTCACAACAATCAAAAGATTCGAAACATCCGCGGCTCTCTACGCTGCCTTCTACGACAATGTTGAAGCGCACACCTCTGGCACGTACTGCAACGCCAAACGCTAATTTTTTTTTTAATTGGAATTATTACAATTGTTGATCAGCCGGTGTTAGCTTGGCTGTGAACATAGAATTTAAATAATTCTAAATCCTAATTTTAAGCCAAATTGTTAGTCCCGTTTTAGTTTCGTAAGCGACAACAGTAGAGAAATTAGGCCTATTGGGTTCGATGTTAGGCCTATTTATTCTGGCAACATGGGATGGAGAGTATAGTTTCCATAGCAATCTAGAAATCTTGAAATTACAATACGAAGCCATATTATTGTTCTGTGTTGTGATATAAATACGTGGTCTGCTGTGTCTGTCGTATTATATGAACGGTTTCCTCCTGCAGCGGCGATTTGATGTTTCAAATTTGAGATTCCCGTTGATAGCGTCAACGCCACTTTGGTTGCCATGTTGGCTGAATTCCTGCAAGCATTCTTTTTTACATGAAACGAATGTGAGTCGTTAACGAATCCTTCTGGTTTGTTTCCCATTTGCTTGTCTTCCTCTAGTGGTTAAAGAGTTATGATCAAATGTTATTATTTCGTTGAGTTATGTTAAAAAAGATTGTTTGCTGTAAGGAAGCTACGATGATTTATTTAGACTTTTTTTTAAAGTTCACTTGATTACCAACAGCACAGTGTATGCTTCGTCGGAATTCCTTAACTATTCACGATTCCAAATTTACAAAGGTGAGTGTTAGAAATAAATTCGAAAATTTGTTATTTCTCCCGTAATAATTGTTCGATTTACGTCAAATTTTGTCTCAGCAATACTGTTTGGGGTATCAAGCGTTGTACCAAATTTCATTCCAATCCGATCTTTCGTTTGGGCTCCACCCAGACTAAAAATGTGCAACCAACAGACCAACGGACCAACCAACCAACATTTTGCAATTTGGTGTCCGTTATAGGCTACGGTTCACTCGCTTCGCTCGCTCGCTCCGCCAATTAGGGCAGGCCGAAGCGAATTAGCGATGCGTAGGAGGGCCATGTTGGGGTAGTCACTAGGCTAAATATTAGAACAGGTTGACTTACAGTACTTGGTCAGAATGGTGACCGGCACATTCCATTATGCCTGACGGAGGTCCAAAGTATTTATTCTAAGACCTGGGATCTACGCAACACGGCCACGTCACTAGGCAGAATACATAGCTACATGGCCTCCTTCTGCTTGGCTACTTCGTCCCTTGACATATTATAGTGGAAAAAGCACACTCGAACAACGAGTCTGGGGAATAGAAAGACGGTCTGCGCCTACGAGGATCAGCAAAGGAGTAAAGTAAACAAAAAAAGGCTGAACAGAATAACAATCAACGGGACGGTAACAATGGTTACCCTGCAAGCGTACTGTCTTGCAACAAAAGGAGAACAGTGAAGCGAGAGGTTGCCAGGACTAACAATAGGATGTTTAAGAGTGGGGAGTTTTAGCTGTCCAAGAGCAACGGTTCCAAGGACTAGGACAGCTGGCGAAAAGGTTCTTACATTTCCCCCTCGAGGGCTGGAAAGTTTTCGCCCAGAGTGAGGTCACTCACAACTTTACAGAAGTTAGAAAAAAACAGGTGAAAAGATGGGAAATCACATTTGTTACAATTGTTATAAACACAATCATAAACACAATAAATACAATTATAACAATATATTGTGCTGTGTCCCCCCCCCCTCGTAGGCGTGAAAAGGGGAAAGTCCATGTGGGTAGCAGAGCGTCGGTAACGAACACTGACCTCATAGGAAGCAAATCATAGGAAGCAAAACATAGGAAGCAAATCTCTAACAAGAGACGGAATACGCAAATGGGAAGGTACAAGGATAGGAGGGAGCATAGCCCAAGAAGGGCATAATACCAGCAATGCAACTTAACAACTAACAAGTGCTAAAATAAAGGAAATATACATATCACAAAGCATTAGAGCATAGCCCAACAAGGGCTAAAGGCAGCCGAAGCGCATAGGATAAATGACATCGTAAAAACGGAGTTATTTGTTAAGGCGCCAGTCGGAACGCTACATTATGGGAGTGAACAAGATTTAAAGTTAAGTTAGTTACGTTAGACCAATAAATACACAAGTAATACATAGTAAAAAGCATGAATTCACACTACAGGAACAGAAATAAATAAACACAGAGCTCGTAGGAAGGACTTCAAACGGGCGAACCCGGCGGGCTTCGTAAAGACATCAGGTACCAAAGCCTCAGTGGGGACATAGCGTAAGTCGAGTTTCCCCTCCGTTACGAGGTCGCGTAGGTACCAAACCTTCCTGACATAGTGCTTTGATCGTGCCCCCAAATCAAGCTTATGGACAAGGGCAATCAAGGATTGGCTGTCAGTGGTAAGCGGCAGGGGGTAATCCGGCGGATGCGCGGCTCCGAGCTCAGAGAGCAGGTCGTAGGTCCACAGGAGTTCCCGAGCAAACTCTGTCGCAGTGACCAACTCTGATTCCATGCTGCTTAAGCACGTGACACTTTGTTTCTTGGGTTTCCAGAATACAACTGTGCCGTAGACGGTCACCATGAATCCAGAAAAGCCCTTGCCATCATATGTGGTACTCCACGAAGCGTGAGAGGAACTGGTGAGGCCGGCAGGGGCTCCCCAAGGGTAGACCATCCGGTAAGATCGGGTTGTACATAAATATTTGATGACCCTTTTAGCCGCCTCAAGGTGGATCATTCTCGGGGCTTGTGAAAAGCGGGATAGAGAACACACGGGAAAGGCTATGTCCGGCCTTGATCCTTGGGCTATATACTGCAGTGAGCCTATAATAGTCTGATACATTGTCACATCGCACGGTGGCAAAGCAGAAAAATTGTCCAAGCGTTGTGAGAGTACCAATGGGGAGTGCACAGGTTTGGCGATCTCCTGTTGTAGGGCCTCCACTACACGGTCAATGTACTTCCGTTGCGACAGGGAGACTCCGACCCATTCGCCTCAAGGTAGTAGCCCAAATATAACACGTTAGAAGTCTGGATGAAGGTGAAATAGGTGTTTATATCTGCTGCAACCTCGTCCATCAGTGAATCGTCGCCACTAGACAAGCAGTCGTCCACGTGAGCGCATATTGCCAGGAACCTTTTGTCCCTTTTCAGGATGAATATACACGGGTCGCTCTGGAGTTGGCGCAGCCCACACTTGACGAGGGTGTCGCGGAGGTGTAGGAACCAACACCGGCCAGAAGAAGGAAGACCATATAAGGCTTTTAAAAGATGACAAACAACATCCCCTGGAGGTCTAGGGCACCCCGTTGGAGGTGCCAGGTAGGCCTCCACGTCAATTTGTGAGCGGATATAGGCCGAAGCTACATCGTAGCAGCGTATAAAACTAGACCTGGAGGCTGCTAGACTTAGCAGTATCTTCAAGGATTGGGCCTTGATGACCGGTGAGTCACTATGAAGGAAATCGATGCCCGGCCTTTGGTTGCAGCCACAGGCGACAAGTCTCGCCTTATATTTGTGGAGCGATCCGTCGGAATTATATTTTCGGGTTAAGACCCATTTGGACCGCAGTATCTTCTTCCCAGGGGGGCGAGGGACGAACTCCCATACGGCTAGGCTGTTCAGCATGTCTAACTCCGCCTGGGTAGCGCGTTTCCTATGGTCCTGTCAGGGCGTGCCATGGCTTCCTTAAAAGTGGCAGGATCACGATCTGGCGGGTGAGCTTCCAAACTTCCGCAGAAAGCCCAAGCTTCGTAAGGGGCGTAGACAAAGTCCACATCAGGCGAGGGGCCTGTAAGAGGGCTTGGTTCGGCAGTCTCTTTGGCAACTTCACTACCCTCCGGTAGGCATGGGAAGAGGGTCATTTGTGGTGGATGAGAGAAAGAGTTTGCGTCCTCTGGCAGCTTCAGCAGCGCCAGTTTGGTGCAGTTTTGGCTCACATGTCCAACAATTGCTTCGAACTGGGTAGGCGTTGGTCCGGAGACTTGATTGGGTGTTGCACCTAGGGTATGAGTTGAGCTTGTGGGTCCAGTCGTGGCTGAAAACGTGAGCGAGGCCTAGGCTTAGGTTTATTACTCGGCGGCAGAGGAGGGTACACCTGAACTGCATACGTCTCGAAAAGGTTACCCTTTTCATCGAAGAACAAATTAAGCGGGTAAGGCCTCTTGTCGGTGCGAACATAAATACCTCCTCGGCGGGTATTGCAATTGTAGCCCGAGCACAGGAGCATACCGAGAGAAACAAGGTTCATCCTTGCATTAGGGACCAGGACGACATCACGAAGTAAAACATAGTTCTTGTACCGTGTGCCGTCGGGAGTCACACCCACAATATACACATCACCAACACTGTATCCAATGGTGAAGGCACTAGTCGTAGCCAGATCGACGCGGACCTTGCGGGTGAAGTCTCGCTGGTGAGTATCATTGCAATACGGTTGAGTATCATTGCAGTCGTGCCACTGTCCAGTCGGTAGAGCGCATGGGAGGGTGACACATCACCCTTTTGCCCGAGGCTCAGGCCGTAAGCCACCACGGTCCTCATTGACGAATTTATATCGAAACAATAACCACAAAATCACGACGAGATACAAGGGTGCAAAAGATACACACGCTTACATAAGAGGTTGATACGTAACAAGGGTTCACCACAACGCTGTGCTACGTACACGGACAAAAAAATACCGGAAGGGAGAAGACCGGCGAAAATCAGGAGAATTTCGCAAAGGAACGAAAAAATCTGGAAAACAAATGTGTGAAACCACGGAAAAAATCCCGGGTAGGTACGAGGAAGCTGTAGTAGAAGGAAAAAATCCAGGATTGTTAACATCAAATGCACATAGGAGGGATAAATGGCTGGGTGACAATATTAAAATATGTGATATGTGAACAAAACCGGCAGAAAAGACAATGAAGGAGGAGCAGGGAATTCGAATCACGCCACGAGGTGGGGGTCAGCCCCTCATTAATATTTATCTTATCAAAACATGTTCCCACAGAATGGTTTAACATGGAAGATATGGAAAAATTGCTAATAAATTAGAGCATTTACCAATAAAAATCACTAATTGGCATTAAAAGTGACTTGAATACCTTAAAATTCCATGGAATAACTCAAATGAATACGTTCTAGTAGATAAGTGGTGACCTGGGCTGTTAAAACTAGGCTGTAGGGTGAACCACTATTCAGGGGAGTACTAGTGTGGTTCTTGATGTTAGAAGTAAATTTTCGCAGCATCAAAACGAAAATTAAAACTTGTGGAAAACACAATAAAAGGGACAGGTTAACGTTGTTTAAGGTCAAGATGTAACGTTTTTCTTTTGAGAATTATATTCGAGAATGCATTACGTTAGGGGACGAAGTAGCGCTTGCTGACCAGGATAAAAGTGATTGCGTTTACTCAAACTCGTTAACAAAATGATGCCCCAAACTCTTTAACAAAATCATGCCTCAAACTCTTTATCTACATTTGCAGCAAACGGGGAAAGCATACAAGGCTTCGCGATAAAATCTAGCAAAGGGTGTTGCACTGATTTTGTCGTTACGCAACGTCGACACAAGCGAATTGCAATCACTCATAAAACACAATTGGCTGTGTAAATTAAACTACGCCACATAAATTATACACAACATTATCCCAATAGCATCACTCAATAAATAAGTAAAGGGTACAAATCTGAAAGAGAAAGTACATACAAATTCACATGTTTGAAACACTGCAAAACCTCTTATTAAATGTGTAAAGCCAATATGAAAATATACAAATATTGGATTAAATCTGTATAGGTGGTTGATTGCAGGGTAGGAATATATCAGATTGTAGCGGCATAAGGGTGCGTACAATGTAGACAGGAGCTGGAAAGTTTAGGTTAGGTTTACGTTGTTACGGTACAATCCAACCGAGCATTGTAAGTCGTCTCCAATATTGCAAAAACGTGCTTAGGTTAGGTTAGAGGGTGAGGCGTACAGAGGTGAAAAGTCACTGAGGTCTAGGTACAGAGTATCGTAGCGCTTGCATAGGATGTCCGGAAATTGGGTCACGTAGGGGAAACGTGTTAGGAAATTGTAAGTTGAGTACAGAGTTACTTGCCGAAAGTCATAACATTGCTAAAATTGCTAAAATTATTGCTACGGAAATGTGTAGCGGAGCAATAAAAAAAGACAATCTGCTACGAAAATGTTCAACGCTAGTGCTACACTTGGAACAAAAAATGTCCCATCAATGCCACTAAAAATGTATTGCTTCAGGCTGCACAGCATTGCCCCCAAAATGTAATGCTGCCAAAATGTGTAGCGGACCAATGAAAAACAATCTGCTACGAAAAATCTTCAACACTTGCTACCAAAATGTGTTGCTACCAAAAATGTGGACTCGGGTGCATTTACGTCTCCGTAAGGGCAAAGATGACATATGAAACGAAAGATGTTGGGCGGTTTTATCGGCTTCAAACGAAGACGCAGGATGTCTACACCTAAACCGCTTCGGGGGCAATCCCTACAGAAAGTTTGTCCCTGGCACGATCTAGAAATAAGCAGGTTGGGGTCAAAAGGGAACCAGAGGTTAGTCCGTGGATCGTGGATCAAGCAATTTTTGTACAGGTGGAAAAACAGAACAATCAGATGAGACTTTGAGTTGGGGGACTGTGAATAACTCCTGTCTTTAATCTTCGAACTGCACAGTTAGCTTACACGGCAAAGTATCACATGTCGCTGACATGCAACAGGACGTTACCGCAATTCTTGACATTAAATTAGGGCAGGCCGGAGCGAATTAGCGATGCGTAGGAGGGCCATGTTGGGGTAGTCACTAGTATAAATATTAGAACGGGTTGACTTACAGTACTTGGTCAGAATGGCGGCCGGCACATTCCATTACGCCTGACGGAGGTCCTAAATATTGGGATCCGTCTTCTCAGACCTGGGATCTACGCAACACGGCCACGTCACTAGGCAGAATACATAGCTACATGGCCTCCTTCTACTTGGCTACATCGTCCCTTGACATATTATAGTGGAAAAAGCACACTCGAACAACGAGTCAGGGGAAAGGCGACTTTTTGCATTATACAGGGTGGTCCACAAAAATCTGACGACGCAACATTTCAGAAATCTTCCTGTTTCATTAGGTTTGATTTCTGTCCTCCCCTGGTTATGAGGGGTGCTAACTAGAAAAGTTGGACTTAGAAAATGTTGGGTCGTCAGTTTTTTGTGGACCACCTTGAATACATAACGATGGAATATTTTGGTCAGGAAGGTTAATTTTACATATTAATGTATGACCGTTTAAAGAAGATACAGTTTTGTAGATTGTTTGTAGCCAGTTTCTTTCGAATCTGATCAAGGTTTAGAAATCATAAACAGTTATTTATCAGGAACCTAGCAAGAACCTAGCACGACATTCGCATGAAACTAGTAAGAAAATAGCACAAAACTAGCAAAATATTATCATGAAACTAGCAAAAAAAAGCTTGAAAATAGCAAACCATTATCACAAAACTAACACGAAACCAGCAAAAAACTAACATAAAACTAGCAAATATTAACACAAAACTAGCAAAATGTTAGCATGAAACTAGCAAGAAACCAAGCAGAAATTATCAAAAATATCAGAATGAAACTAGCAGGAAACTAACACGAAACTAGCAAAATATTAGAATGAAACTACCAATAAACAAATGCAAAATTAGCAATATTTTAGCAAGAAAGTAACACGAAACTTGCAAAATAGTAACACAAACTAAATCTTTATGCCTGAAAGAAGGAGTTTTAGGGCTATTTCCACTGTACAATGGACGAATATTTTGGTTTGAGGGGTTGCTTTACCTTGGAATGTACTACCTTTTTTTAAAGAATATTCAGTTTTGAGGATTGTTTGTAGCCAGTTTCTTTTCAATATGATAAACGATTTGGAATTCATAAACCGGTTTTTTAGTAAGAAACTAGCAAGAAACTAACACCATTCTAGCTATATATTAGCATGAAACTAGTAAGCAACTAAAACGAAACTAGTAAAATATTAACGCAAAACTATCAAGACACAACACGAAACTAGCAAAATATTAGCATGAAACAGCAAAATATGAGCATGAAACAAGCAAGAAACTAACTCGAAACTAGCAAATTAGTAAAACAAACTACTTCTTTTACCCCGAAAGGAACAGTTTTCGGGCTTTTTTAATCACGTAATGGACGAATATTTTGGTCAGAAGTGTAGCTTAACCTTTGAATGTACGACATAAAAAAAAAACATTCAGCTATGAAGATTGTTTGCAACCGGTTTCTTTTCAATCTGAGGAATGGTGTGGAATATAAACGGTTTTTTTTTGGCAAGAAACTAACAAGAAAATGTATACCATTCTTGTTGTATATTACCATGAAACTAGCAATAAACTAACATGAAACTAACAAAATATTAACACAAATAGCAAGAATGAAGAAACTAACACGAAATTAGTAAAATATTAGCATGAAACAGCAAAATATTATAATGAAACAAGCAAGAAACTAACACGAAACTAACAAATTAGTAAAACAAATTACTTTTTTTCCCCCGAAAGAAGCTGTTTTCGAGCTTTTTCAATTACATAATCGACAAATATTTTGGTCAGAAGTATTGCTTTACCTTTGAATGTACGACCTTTTTTAAAAAACATTTAGTTTTGAAGATTGCTTGTAGCCACTTTTATTTTCAGTCTGATCAACGATTTAAAAAACATAAGCACGTTTTTTTTTTACCAGGAACCTAGCAAGAAACTAGCACGAAACTTGCACGAAAATAGCATGAAACTAGCAAGGAACTAACATAAAACTAGCAAACCCTTAACACAAAACTATCAAATATTAGCATGAAACTTGTAAAAACTAACTCGAAACAGGCAACTATTAGCATGAAACTAACAAGAAACTAACACGAAGCTAGCAAACCATTAACACAAACCTATAGTAAGAAACTAACACAAAACTAGCAAGAAAATAAGAAGAAACTAAAAGAAGAAACAAACTACTTCTTTTCCCCTCGAAAGATGCAGTTTTTGAGCTTTTTCAATTACATAATGGAGAAATATTTTGTTGGAATTGTTCCTTTATCTTTGAATGTACAACCTTTATTAAAGGTTTCGAAGATTGTTTGTAGCCGCTTTCATTTCAGTCTGATCAATTAACGGTTTGCAAATCATAAACAGTTTTTTTTAGCAGGGTCCTAGTACGAAACTAGCACGAAACTTGTGCGATACTAGCATGAAACTAGCAAGAAACTAACACGAAACTAACAAACCTTTAACACAAAACTAGCAAGGAAATACTAGCAAAATATTAACATGAAACTAGCAAAAACTAGTTCGAAACTGGCAACTATTAGCAACTATTAGCACAAACTATTTTTTTTCCCCTGAAAGAAAGAGTTTTAGAGGTTTTTCCACTGCATAATGGACGAATATTTTGTTTAGGAAGGTTGCGTTATCTTCGAATGTACGAACCTTTGTAAAGAATATTCAGTTTTGAAGGTTGTTTGTAGCCGGTTTCTTTTTAATATGAACGGTTTGGAATTCATAAACCGTTTGTAGCAAGAAACTAACACCATTCTAGCAAAATATTAACATGAAACTAATAAGAAACTAACACGAACAGGGGCGGACTGGAAGCAACTTGGCCCACCGGCCTAGCCAACGTAAATGGCCCCCTAACCCAAGTTTCACAAAACAAATGTCTTCAAACACACAAAAAAAAAGAATCCAATATTCTGCATCACATTGCTGTATTTTTCTGACTTTTATTTTTTACTTCACAAATTATAACTGTTTCCCTTCACTCCCCCCCTCCCCCCCAACCAATAAAAGAAAATAATAAATGGTTTCCCACGTGGCCTGAAGCCGTTTTACACATAATTGTGAAGTAAATTATTTAGTCGTATTATTTATTTTTAAAGTTCTACCAAATGCACAATAGTCCAAATGGTTTATCAGAAATACCTCGTATAAATGGTTCTTAAGCAACCTTTTTTTTTTTTCTTTACGCAGCATTAACCCTTTAACTGCCTCGTTACCATACAGCTACATATCACTGGGTAATCGGAAAACAGTCCAAAGGCGCGCCCAATCTATG
>JAHWFP010183561.1:0-21173 GCA_023313725.1 Lithobius niger | reverse complement strand
TCCTTAATTATTGAGTGAAAATTTGGTGCGTCCTCATGCAGCTGGGATAAGCTGTAAAGATTAACAATATGACTGCCGCTAGATGGCACCATGGTATTTTCGTTGGCTGTTCAATCGGTGATAGTGCCACTTTTGCGGACTGTCATTATTAGTTACGTCCAGGCAAGAATTATTTCTAGAAAACATTGGTTTCCTACAGTATATGTTGATCAAATAAAAAAATTTACCAACGATTTGCATGTCCTAGTTTGTAAAGTCTCACCAACATAATAGCATAGATTAAAAAGTTAACTAGATGTCTTACTTCTTCCAGTACTATGCGGGACCCTAGCTTTAGCTTTTGACGCGCTCCCAGCCGTAGCCATGGTGCCAGAAGGAGAGAGGCACAATTTTGCTAGGTAAATCCCATCGGAAATTCCTAGAATCTTTTACATGCTACAATCGACATGAGCACGAGAAGTCACAGGGTCCTTCTCTTCCCGTAAATGTAGGTGGCTGAGGCCGGATTCGAACCCGGGACATTTGGCACATGAGACGGTCATGCTAACCATTAGGCCACCTTGCCCCAATGCGAGATCCTAGCGGTAGTTGTGGCTACATAATAGCTCTGATAATGCTTTGCCTTTGTGCTGCTTCAAAGGCAAAAGCGTTATCAGAAATAATAGTGGCTACCGCTGGGGCCCCGCGTAGAACTGGAAGAAATGAGATCGCATTAAAACAACTTAGAAGCAAATAGGCCTGTACGGTTGTAGAAATTATGAATGTAATTTACTCGTTGAGTTAAGTTTTAAATTTATTTCTTTCCCCAAAGAAATTATTGCAAGATTGACGTACCGTGCACACGCTACTATTCTACTAAGAAAGAAAATTGCTAAATACTTACTCTCCAAAAATGAAAACAGTTCAACCAGACATGCTCCGCTTTTTTACTTGTTACGCGCCTCGTTGCTGAGCAACAACTTAGACACGATTACGAACGGACTAATTTTTCGTCCGTAAGCATCATGGGGTGGAAAGATAATCACTGTGCTGCTTCTTAGCTCCCTAACCAGATTACTGTTTTACAGGCGATATATTAGAAACGATTGCAACGAGTTTCGGCGTTATATAAGACCAGGGATTACTTCTCCCCTCTCAAGCCCACTCCCATTTTCGCACAAGAAGTTTTTTTTAAAAAGAACAAAAGGACAAAACAATTGAACACCGTTTCTCACCAAAAAGGGAGTAGTATTTTTTTTTACTACCATAAAACGTAAACAAAAAAAAAAACTTGACTCAACTGGCCCTCGAACCAGTTGGCCCACCGGCCAATGGCCAATGGGGCACTATTGCCAGTCCGCCCCTGATGATTGGTGGACTTTATATCCTTTAAATTTTAGATTTTCTTAATTTCTTACCCTTTCTCTTACATTTTTCACAATTTGAAATATTTCCGTCGCATTGGGATTTATCCTAAACATGCCAAAATATGCTTTCAGTTGCTTATGTAATGTTCTATTCCAGTGACCATTTGACGAGAATAAACATTGTTATCTAGGATGGCATAAGGGCAAACAATTGTATAATACACTAATTAAATATAAAATAGGTAGCCTGAATAATAAGCAAACATCCAATTATACTGGGCCTTTAATCGACACTCCGGTGTACACAACATTGACCCCACAATGTGGCCAATTAAATCAGTGACAGATTTGTTATGATTTGATTGTATGATTACAATTATCGGCAATGAGTCGAACGAATGGTATTACGGATTAAGTCAAGCGGTAAACCTAATCATTATTATATTCTCTGAGTTAAATTAAGGGAAACTCGGGTTAATTTAGTAGCGTACGGATTGGTACTAGTTAAGCATAAACAATTTTAGCTATTGCTAATGAATCAGAATATACTTAGCTTTATAATAGAAGCTTGAGTGCGGCCATGGGCCCACGGCTCGGCTAGGCGGTGAAGCCTCGTCGCTAACCCGTCACGGCAATCTGCCTGGCGTACTGGACCTTCGGAATTTGACTGGCGTGAACTAGTTAACAACTGTTCAGCGGCTGGTGATCGAATGATTTCACGCATTCTGAGGTTCGGTTTAAATACTGTGGCGTTATCGGCCATGATCGATCCATTGTAATATTGATTTATTATTGAAATGCTAAATATAGTAACATTTGGACAGCTTGGGCTCTTATCGCCAAATGGGACCTCTTTGCATGTCAATCATTCCATTGTTGCATTCGGGTTCATTAATTGTTCCCCGTATGCGGCGCTTTGAAGGTATATGCGCCATTCCGTGTGGGAATGATTTATTGTTATTCCACGAAGTGATCGATCACGAGCGATGATCTTATCGAAATTAAATCTACTTCTAGAAAGTCATTTAGGTTCTACGAAACTGTCGTAAATAATGTCAGCTGGTAATGCCATCCTTTAAACTCTAACAATAGGTGTAATTACACTTGTTCAGTCTCAATTGATCTTGCCGCCTCTCGGTCACCTTTGAAGAGGACTCCCAATTATAATTGCTATCTGGAGTCGTTTTGATCTATCCGAATAAATACTCGGCTCATGCATTTTAATAAATGTATGATATTATGCAATTATGCATCCAATTAATTAATTTTATTGTTTCTGTTATGAATATTAATTAAGCCGTTATTAATTTCCTTACATAATCCCTGTTCATTCTAAAATCATGGTACTTTTTTAGTGGTTCCTTATTTTAGCTTCCAAACCCAGCTCATTTGTAACAAAAACTGCTTTACATAATTAAGCAAGACTTTCGCATTTGCCGATGGCCCAAAGTTAATTGTCGTGTGACTAGGAAAAACGCACCTTTCTTTGAGGTAAAAAAAACAACCTTCACAGAAATCAGGGCAATAATTATGTACAACAAGATTAAATTGCTTCATTAATTGAGCAATACTGTTCTGGGTGGAATTGGAATAAAATACTGTATGGCTTAAGTGCATGCAAGACTCGAGAGCGCATTCTCCGTGTAACTGAACTCAATTTTAATAAAATCAACTTTGTTGCTGTTGATCTGAAATAAATGATATTTCACTTTTTCTGGGTTGGGCACATGGGTTTGTTTATCCCTCTCGCTTTCAACGAGGGAGGCGTGGTACTTTCCCATATCGTGTTGTGCTCTTACTTTCGACCTTGAGTGGCCCCAGTCCTGCCAAGGTCGTTCAAGGTGGGGTAGGTTTCTCTACCTTTGGCAATCATGTCGCCTGCCGTTTGACCTAGATTTGCTCTAGCTGCGGGAATGAAAGAAACACAAGCGTTACTAGCTATGTTTTGGCAACTTTCAACATTTTTCTCTTTGAAATCTTGTTTTCTTGTCTCTTCACATTTGGAAGAAAAGTCACTTTATATAGCCAAAAAGTGACTTTGATTTGCGCTCATAGGCAAATTTATAAAATCAAAAATATATGGAAAAAAATCCATGGTTCGATTCGAACAGTACTATTTGACATTGTCAAATTTAAATATTTTCCTGTAGTACCAATGGCAACAAGATTTCATCGGAATACACAGTCTCAAAATAAAATATCATATACATGCTACATACATGAGTCGCCCAGAAACTTGTATGTTTCTGAATACATATCACTTGTTTGGTCCCGTGCTGGGATTCAAACTGGCAACCAGGTTATCAAAATCGGTTTTATCATGCTTATACTTAATCGGTAAAATTTTCATGCTACATAGTAACAAAATAAGCATTAGGATAAGGGAGGCGAACAGGATACCTGTTTTGTTACCCCGTTAAGTCGTATTCGCTTAACCCCTTCATTTAAGTTTCATTTACTGTTATTCCCAATGAAAATTTTCACGATTGTGTGCCTATTGCGTACTTAATATTTAAAATACTTTCACATACTCCACGTTTTGGTAGTATTTTTGTTAGTGTCTGCATTTGACTCTACGTTTCGGTTGTTTCGAAACAGCATAGCGAGTACTGCAACTCATTCATATATGCGGCTCGATTAATGAGGTGTGAAAAATATATTATGTGTTTATTTGTATTTGTTTCACCCATTTGACTACTACGAGACAGTTTAGACTAACCCGTGGGGAAAGCCGTCAATCGTAGCTTATTAAGAACAACTGTATTCATGTTTGTCTGCTTTCCCTTTTGACTACCAAGCGACAGTTCAAACTGACCAATACAGAAAGCCGTCTATCATGGCATTTTAAGAACCTTGTTCATGTATATGTGTGTCAACCCATTTTGACTACATGTTCAGGTCGAACCTAGCAGTTAAGGTTCCGCCAGCAAACATGAATTTTAGAAATTATTGCGTTGCCTCACAATAAATATGTTATACCGCAGGACGTGATCAGTACAATCCTCGACCCTAATGTCGTGCGATTCTCTACTGACTCGTATTCGTTACTAGAGTTCCCTGTTATAGATTGATTTGTCTGTAAGGCAATTGCCTTTAACGAGCTCTTTTGCCTGGAAAAGAACCGTTTTATGCCTGGCGTAGTCAGAAACTGGAATTCTAAAATTCCAGAAACCTACGATTTAAAATTAAATCGAATTGCAGCAATCATACAACATTTTTTTTTCTCTTTTCCATTTGTGCTGCTTGTAAAAATTTTATCTTTCGAAATTCAAATTTCCGATAATCTGCTATGGTTGGCAGTATTGTATCTAAGTGTTGCGAATGCAAACTGTTTAACTTAGAATATGCAAGGCAAATCAATAATACGAGTTGGCCAGACTCCATCATTGATTCGCTAGGTTATAAGTCTGCACTTACAACACTAAAGTTCACATGCGGCTGTTGCCAACCAGGAAAAAGTATTTTCCAGCATGCGGTAGATCTTTCAAGGTGTTTACTACAACCTGAATAAACGTGTGTAATCTGTCCCTTAGGAACTTACGTGTGAGTACTTTGAAACTTAGTGTAACCGTTAATTTTGAAGTTACGTCTGGCATTCCAGGTCTTAAGCGTACCTAACCTTTAACCAATGTGGGTTCACACAGCGAACCATTTTACGTAATTAATGTTAAGTGCACTTTACCATAGGCAGCAGTGTGTTTACACGTTAGGAACTTTACAATTTGTAAAAGGAATGTTTTCCCAAATTAATAATTTTACCATGGGTAACAGGAATGTTTTCCAAAGTAACAAGCTTCACCATAGGTAACAGCAATGTATTTTTTTTTTCGAATTGATAAGTTTTGCTATGAGCAACGGGAATGTTTTCCAAGTTAACTGAGCTTTACAATGAGTAAGAGGAATGTTTCCAAGTTAACTGAGCTTTACGATGAGTAAGAGGAATGTATTCCAAGTTAACTGAGTGTTACAATGAGTAAGAGGAATGTTTTCCAAGTTAACTGAGCTTTACAATGAGTAAGAGGAATGTTTTCCAAGTTAATATATGTTTTCCCATTAACTTAAGAAATTCCACATTTTAAGTTTGCATAGCAAGTGTCAACTAATTTATAAGTGTTGTGGCAAGGAGGGGTGGGGTGTATAATTTACACAGATGTTTTCACCACAAGGCTAAGAATCACTTATCTTTTTATTCATTAGTCCTGGATCATGATGGAATGATCCCTGTTCTATGATTCAGCCTCTTTTCTCCATTTATCTGCCATCCTGACACTTTACCACAATTCACTGTATGTTGCACAATTTTTCTGAAAATACATGAATTTGGACTACATCAGTTATGTCACATTCACATATATTTTAGGTTATCTGAAAGCATGTCACAATTATTTACACTTTTGTATATGTTTGTGACCTTATACATGAATTAAATGATTTTATTTCATAGAATATTGTTTCAGAATTTTCTTTTCCTATTTAAAGAAAAGTTCTGCATTTTCCCACTATAGAGTGAGTTCACTAAATTTAGCTTCTTCGGTGGGTAGCAACTGTTGTCATGGTCAAGGGTGAGTCATCCTGACCTATTTTGACTATCCCTTTCACTTGCTGATGGTTGCCCTTGAGCATAATCACTCTCTCTCTGCTGAGGGAAGGGGGTGGGCAATAAACGAAAGTAGTCGGTGGGTTGAAAGGGTTGGGGGTACGGCTCTGGGCCAACGCTGGCTTGATTTGACCTCAAAATGCGGCCTGGTCAAGGCCATGTAAACAATAGCTGATGGTCACTATATGAGCAGAGGGGGTGAGCTAGGTCCCTAGGAAAAAGAGACGGCCCCTTTTCGTGACGTCAAGCCTGAACTTTGCACCCATTGGTTTTGCCAATGTTCGTTTTTGGGTCACAATATTATGGACCTGGGAAAGTTCGGTGATTTTTCCTGCACACGAAGTTGTCTACTTCAATCCGACAGTTCTCTTTCGCTTTTCCTGCTCCCTAATTTGTTTGCCATGGATCCTCCCCACAAGAAGAGAAGAACGACGCCCAAAGATGAGCGGACCGCGGTGGGGAACATACCTCGTTCCGTAAAAGACTTTTTAAAACTGCTGTCCGTCAACATACTCCTGTTATACGTCTGTTTAGATCACTATCACTACTGTGAAAAACCTCCCGCATTATTTACGGAGTGTCCGCATCGGACCACGGCGGAAATTCCGTTCGCCCCCATGTTGCCGGGTGAAGACCCGATGGGCTACGTACTGCGCTTAGTATTCATGGAGCTGATTATTGAGGAGCCCCGTCAGAACGTGTTTGTGGAGAGCACACCTCCCGAGGAATCTGCCAGAGCTCAGCAGCTTCACCTGAGCTCCCATTATTTAGAATGTAGCCCTATAAATGCTAGGGGGTGCTTACACTGCCGATATGTGGCGTTTCCCCCGTTTCCGGAAGAAAATGAAGATTTCGCCGTATATTTCTGGAGGGCTGTAAATTCAGAAAACGTGTTCTTTTTGCAACAGAAAAAACAGGGGTCTTGCGCCAGCAGAACATTTGTTCTTCCGCTTTTGACAATTTGCCGGATGATTTGGCGGAACTGTTTCCGGACTGCCTCCGTGAAGAGCTGCCGCCTCTCCCAGAACTACTCTGGATTGCTCCTGTGCAGGATATCAATGCTCCCGGTGCGGTTAACGTTGGTGCTTCGGGGAGTGGAAGCCAACATTGTCTCCGACCCGGTCCCTGTAGGCGTGATTGTCCCGTCTGCCATGATGGGCAATATGGTAAGAAAATTTTCTTATTTATTATTTTAATTTATTTTCCCTATCAAATTTTCATCATGTGATGTTAAATTTAACTTTTAGTCACATGTTGGTTAGTAAATATTACTTTTTGATTTGCTGGAAGTGGAAATGATAATATCAAATTTGTTTATGCAAAACATTTCCTTTTAAACGACTTCCATAAGCTCATTTAAATCTTTGTCACAATATTATGCGATTTAAGCTTAATTATTGACAGTAATGAGTGTAAAAAAATCTAATGCGGTATATGCATTTGAAAATACATTATTGCTTCTCGAGCAAGAAAATATGTTGTTTTCGACAAGTACTTTTTTTCTCAAAGTGATTTAACTTTAAATCAATGGTTCTCAAAAGTAAAACTGAGTTGCTTTAAAGCAAAATGCTTATTTCAAATTTGTTTGGTATAGGCGCTATGTTTGGTCTAGGCCTTTTGGTAAGTTACATTTACATGAAATGGTATAAAATCAATCTCCATTTATTTATATGTTGTTTTAGTTACAACGTGGTGCTAATTTATTTGAAGCACTGGAAGAGGAATTTCTACGAACTGGTTTTAAAATAACTGAAACTGCAATTTTTCGTTTCATGATCCATTTCCTTATGGATGTGAAATGCAAATATTGCTTATTATTAGTAATAATTTTAATTTTATAATTCATATCCTTATGGATGTAAAATTAAACAGTATAGCATAGCTATGTACAGTTTGTTCAACTTCCGTTTCATACTAGTTTGATAATTCATGCCTTTTAAAATAATTAAGGTAGCATCTGCTTAGGACCTTCATTTTTTTCTCTTAAATTTAAGAAATGAATGTCCTTAAATGCTGTTTATATTCTCCATTCGTGAAAGCGAATCCGTGCCATGTAGTGACGTTATTATTTATTTGAATAATAAGTTTATTTTGAATAGGTAGTCCGAACTAATTTTATGAAACTGGACTCCTATATAGCCTATTATTTATTCATGTGGCACCGTTTCCGTTTCAAGAATAACATGCTATCTAGAATTACTAGAGTGTGAGTGAAATGCAAGTTCTGAAATTATTCAGTGGGGGGGGGGGGGTGTGGTCTTTTAATCTTAGTCAAATTTGTTTACTGTACCGTTGGTATAGTACGTATAAGTTTAAATGACATAAAACATTAATTGTGAATGTCCGGTAACCATCCGGTAAATATTTGGGAATGTATCTTTACAAAATCCTTGGTTTTGAAATTTTAGCCGCAATGAGCGTGGCAGCGCGAACTAAGCGCTAAAGTAAATTAGGCTCTCTGTGCATAGGAAAAGTAAACTTCCGCTGTGCGTTCGAACTCTAAATGGTGAGTTCCAAGAATGGTAGTAACTTATAGCCTTAAAATAGAATATTTTACTTGTTTTTATTTTAATTTGGATTAAGTATTAAGTTCTTATAACTGGGGTGGGGGTGTGGGGGGGGGGTAGTATCACTCACGAAGTTGTCATGCAGTTATAGCAACGATTTCGGAAAGGAATATGTTCCAGTTGTTTTCATATGCTTGAACATCCTAATCACGCATACCATTTTACAGTGAGGTCCCTCCATATTGTTCTAATGAACGTGAGAGAAATTAAGGTAACAACACGTATCGCTATATGCGAAAATGTATATTTATAATGAACCAATTTACTGGTCAATTTCACATGCATTCATAATTTTATGAATTGAATTTTAATCTTTGTCGTTCAATTTTCTTTATTTAAGATGATCCAGATAGCGACAGCGGCGATGAGTAACGCCGTTGCCGTTCTCGACTGCCCGCTACAGTTGAGCGGTGCGGTCGGGTTTTATGTTGCCCGTCTTGTTTACAGGACTGTAAATGGTTGTATATTTAGATTTTGATTATTTTTCTTTTCTCATTTTATTATCTGGTTAAGGGAAAATATCATGTTTTTATGATCATAGATTTCTGAAAGTTCTTCCAAATTAAATTTTTCTTATTTGTTCCTTAACTTTCTACATGAAATCTTAAAATTTTATTCAAAATTAAATTCCCCTGTTCTTAAAGTTTTCCCATTTTCGTCATTTATTCATCATGACCAAGTATTAAATTCATACTTCTTAAATCTGTGATCGTACAATACATTTTATATGTACTGATTTTGATCATTTTTATTTCAGGAACTGTATTATATGTATTGTATATAGTCAATGTTCAATGTTTTATTTTATTTCTTGACTATTATTTTCCTTAATTTTACCAGAATCCTGGAATTGGTTATTGCACGTATTTATTTTTGATTTTACTTTGTTTTGCAACATTTTTAATTTACTTACATTTTCGTAACCGTGACTTACCGTAAAGATTTAATTTTACGTCCAAATTATTTTCGGTTACTACTATTTTCTTTTCCAAATTCAGTTTTCTAGTCAAAATTACTAAATTCAATTTTCTTAAATTTTGACCAATTAATAATTCCAATTTTCTTGAATTTTCTTTTATCTGATAAAATTTATTTCAAATTTTCCTTCTACTTTAACTTATGGTTACGACATGGTTATACGTGTTACATTTTTATTTTATGTCTTTCCCATGTCTTTATGATGCAACTTTTTTTTTGTTTAATATGGCTGTACATATTTTATTTCAATTAACCTTATGTTAATTATTTTCTGTGATTTACTATGTTTTTGTAAATATTTTCATGTTGATTTTCGTCTTATCCTGTTGTAAATATTCATTGATTTTACGTTTCGTATGTTATGTTTATACGTGTTTACGTATATTTTTTTCGTATTTTATGTTTTCATCTCGTATTTAATGTTTGTATATATTTCTTATTTTCTAAATATTAGTATTTTCTGAAACAATCTACGAGTTTCCGTATCAAAAGTTATTTTACATTACATTCTGAAACATAATAGACTTAAGCTAGTTACATGTATTTTATGCAATGTAACCATGTTCAGTAAGAATCGAAACTGCGTAGGTGACTGGTCTAGCAATTATGCGTTGGTTTCGGAAAAGAAACTTCCGTTTTTACTCACTAGGGTCCCCGCGTGCAGAGCGCGTGAACGCTCCTTCACGGTGACGCCATGTTTTCTTTGTTCCCCGCTGGATACGCAAAGAATTACTCATCCACAATGTTTGCCTATTCTAACTGCCGACGCAGCCTGATTTCTGGGGTAGTTTTACTGCTACGGGTATTATAACAATGCGTAGAACCAAGCATTCTTTGTTTATTAAGTTCGTAATCTATTTTACGGTATTTATTTTGTAAATAAGCGGCCGATTTTGGCTCGACGCGTTTGCGTTTCTTGGTTGGGCTCGTTTCTGAACCGCTAGCTGCATCGTCAGGCTCGGAAGGCGTAAACGTTGGTGGTTGAATCTCCGATAAATGGTCTGTCGGATCTTCCAAAAGTTTTGCAATGTACTGTTGTAATTTTATTTCAGCTTCCGTCAAGGTACCGTTAAGCTGCTCTGACAAATCCAAATCGGTAGGCCCGTTAAAAGGAACAGGTTGGTTATTCGTTCTTAGGAACCGTGGTCTTAGATTGTTCACATGTGCGCGAACGACTTTTAGTGGACCCAAAAAATGTACAATACGAACGATAACATCATTAACAAATTCCATAACTCTGAACGGTCCCGTCCAAGCACGAAATAATTTCGGTGAAATTTGTTTAATTGGTAAGAAATTGCGTAATAATACGTAATCATCCACTGTGTAGCGGTACGGACGTGCAGTGCGATCATAAAAGTTTTGTTGTCTTTTAACTGCTTTCCAAGTATGCGTTCGAGCGACTTCGAATGCTGCCTGTAGTCTACTCTCTAGACGTACTATAGTGTCATCACTATCATAGCAGATTCGTGGTGGTTCGAAAGCTAATGCACTAGGCAATCTGAATTCGGAACCATGATGTAAATAGTGTGAGCTAATTAACGTAGTTGAATTAGGGCACGCATTTAGCGCTATAGTCACTAATTCTAAATAGTCGCACCAATTTTCTGGACAACTCGCAGAAATTGTACGCAATACTGTCTCTATTCTCTTATTTGCGGCTTCTACCATCCCTCCTACCCACGATGTGTAGGAGTGAAGTTTATCCGTTTAATATTGAACAAATTTGACAATCTTGCCACAATAGCATTGTTTATCTCACTTCCGTTGTCTCCGCACAGTTGCACGGGTGCAGCAAATCTAGCTATGAGGTGAGAAAACAACTTATTGGCTATTGTTTCTGCTTTCGTATCGGGAATTCTGACTGCAATTACGTAACGAATGAAGTCATCAATTAACGTCATTATGTAGACGTTCCCGTGAACGCTTTTATACAAGGTCCAATGAGATCCAAACTCCATGAATGACCTGGTCTCTGATAGGCTCTTAGCTTAGCCTTTAGTGGCTTGTTAGGTCTAACGTAAGCTTGACAGACTTGACAAGTTTTAACGTAATGTGCGATATCGTCCATCATTTTAGGCCAATAGCAGTATAGCTCTATTAAGTCTCTAGTTTTCGTGGCTCCGCGATGTCCGGCGCCAGGTGTGAAATGGTAATCCCGGATACAATAGGTCCGTAGAGATTCTGTGCTAGATTGTGCATACGACCTTTATTTGGATCTGCTAATCGAATTCTGTATAGAATTCCGTCATGATCTTTATAAAAGATGTTTCGCTTGTTAGAAGCGTCAATCAGATCTTCAGATGACTGATCTTTAAGACGTTTAATTATTTGGCCTAAGAATGGATCGTTTCGTTGCTCCGCCGCTAGGTGTTGTCGCGTCCAGTCAGGAAACTGACTGCCCAACACAGCGACTGGTATCTCTATACGAGATAGCGCGTCGGAAACCGCTAGAAGTCGGCCCGACTTGTGACGTAAGATGAATTCATATTCCCTGAGTTGAAGTAAGATTCTTTCTAATTTGGGGGGGGGGGGTGGAGGCACAATAAAGATAGCAAATTGCTAAATGATCTGTAGTTAAGAAAAACATCTTACCAAGTAAATAGCAACGAAATGAATCTATACAATGTATAATCGCTAGAATTTCCCTTGTAGTAGTTTCCTTCCGTTCCGCCTCGGTGAGGGTTCGGGAAGTGTAGGCTAACGGATAGTTTATACCTCCGTGATATTGACTTAAACAACCTCCGATCGCTACTCCACTAGCGTTAGTTTCAACGGAAAAGGGTTTAGAAAAATCTGGATGCTTAAGCGTTGCTGCTTTTATCATAGCTCGCTTAAGTTCTTGAAATGCTCTTTCTTCATTTTCGCCTCACAGAAAATTACAGTTTTTCCGTGTTAGCCTGGATGAAATCTGTGACATTTCGGCGAATGAAGGAATGTGGCGCCTATAGAAATTTACCATACCTAAAAATGAACGGACTTGTTTAGGTGTGCGTAGGATAATGTTGCATAGCCTTTGTTTTATCGCTATCGGGTTGTATCCCGTTTTCGTCTAGCACAAAGCCTAGGAATTTAACCTTTTTGCGTGCAAATTCACACTTTTCCACGCTGAGTGTTAGTCCTGAACGAGCGACTAGTTCTAGTACCCGATTCACATGACTGATGTGAGTTTTAAGATCTGGACTATTCAGGAGACAATCGTCAAGATAGACGGTACAATAGGCTCCTAGCACGTCTGCAAATATTTGTTGTGCACAAAATTGGAAGTGCGCAGGCGCTGTTTTAAGGCCCATTGGGAGCCGGTTAAAGAAATAGGTCTTAGAGTTAGCAGAGAAGCACGTCTTAGGTTTAGCAGATTCCGCTAATTTAAGTTGATAAAATTCAAACTTAAAGTCTACGCGTGTAAAGTATTTAGCTCTGCTAAGGTGTGCCATACTTTCTGTCACAGTAGGTATTGGAACATTTACACTTTCAACGACAGAATTCAAGCCGCGTAAATCTACGACTACGCGATAACTAGTTGGCCTTCTCTTTATCATTAGACAAGGAGATAACCAACCTGATTTTCCTTCTTGAATTATTCGTACTCTCTGCATTTCGTCAATATATTTATCCAATAATTCACATTGGTGAAATGGAACTCGGTACATTTTAGAACTTACTGGTTGTGATTCGCTAGTGTCTATCGGAACTTCGTGTCCCTCATAACATCCTAAGTCAAAATCGTTTTTAGAAAATGAATCTTGATAATTTCTAAGCCTATCTAGAAATTTCTTCCGTTTCCTCCCTGTTTAAATCTGGAAACGTGAACCTATGTTTTAAAATTTCCCATTCCGCATCGAGTTCTGCCTTGGAATTTGGCTTGGGAGCGTCAGTTAGGCTACTAACTGGCACTTCCGATGAGCTTTCACTAGGTTTGGAATGATTTTGGGAAGTCTCGATGGGACTTGAGATTTGAGATACCTCGATGGGACTTGCGGTTTGAGCTTTCTCAATGGGAATTGAGGTGGGCAAATTTGAATTTGACGAAGCTAAAGAAGCGTCATCCTCGTACTCTATAATAGCTGTCGTGTACGTACCTAGGATAGTACCCGCTTTTAGTTCTACGTCAAATCCATTAAGATTTATGCACATAACTGGAATAATACCTGTGGGAGTTGTGTTAACAAGACTGTGTGCAAGATGTACAGGAAATTTGCCGTTTTCAGGTTGGAATACTCCTGTCTGTATTTCTGGATACGGAAAATGTAAATTTCCGGTTATTCTACTCTCACAAATTGATGGAATTATTTTGTCTCTTAACAAAGAAACAGTAACATCTATTAAATGTTGTTTAGGTGTACAATTCCATGTAGATTTAGGATTATCATTGGTTTCTACATCTGTAGCTACGTTGAGTGACGCTACATAAATGTGATTGGGTTTATAAAATTCCCTGTTTATTATTTCTTTATCTTGATTATAGGCTACATGAGCTAATTCTGGTGTAGACAACATTTGAAATTTTAAATCGCCTATAGTTAAGACGTTATCTGGGCAATTTAATGCTAACGAATCTGATTTATTTGACATGAAATCATATCCCAATAGTACTGAAATGTTACCGAATGAACCATCAGGAACGATAATAAATTCTTGATTTCTAGAAAATTCACACTTTTTTATAGTTGTTACTATTTTCCTATCAGTTTTAATCTGACGATTTCTGACCCCAACCAAATTGACTGGTGTGGTTATCGGAATTAAATGGCATTTAACTTTAAAATCCTTAAGCATGCGTTGTGCTGCTGTATTCGTAATTAACGAAAGTGAAGAACCTGTGTCTAATAAACAGATTTCTAGCCTATTACCAACGTCAAACACTAAGTGTGGACGTGAATATTTAACCTTAGTTTTATTTAAAACTGTGTTCACTTGAACGTTGTCAGCGTAAGGCGCTGTTTGCTCCGAGTCGAGCGATGCTTCTCCTTGCTGCTCCGACTCGTGGCTAGTATCAACCTCGGACGCTAGATGGTGCTGCTTGTACCACCTGTTGCCCGGTTGAGCGGAAATGCTTGTGAGCAAGTTTCCTTGCTCTCCCAACGATGAGTGTTTCGCTGGTGACGCATTTGGGTCGGCAACATTTTTGCTGTCCCAAAACGTTAAGCAGATTGTAGGTTCGAATGTTCCTACAACTGTTGGAATTCTAATTTTCCAATCTTTCTGCGTTGTTGGTGAAATACCGATAGAAGTGGCCGAAGGCATTTTAACTCCATCTTTATAAAATTAATCATCCGTATGTTTAAACTGAACTGTGCGTTCGTGACCTAATAAAGCAATAACTATCGGCTTTATAGTGTCAACTGGGTTTAATTCTGAATGAAAATTTGTAGAATCCAAACCATCCTCGAATAGAGTTACTATTACTGAGTCACAAGTTAATTCATATTTATCGTTAACTGTGTTTAATGCATTTGTAAATTCATTTACGAGATTTTTATTACTCTCTATAGCCCTCGCAACATATTTTGATGTAATTTTGCCAAAATATGATGCTAAACGTGGTAAAGCTAGCGTGCGATCTAGCAAAGCAAGTTTTTGCTGGTGCTATTCGTTGTTTGAATACAACTCTAGCATTAATCTATTTGAATCTTCTTCTGAAAATAATGGAACGCATTTTACGTTTAAAGAATGAGTATTATTTATCTCATTAGTTTGATTAACAGGAGTTTGAGCTTGAACTGAGCTGACGTGTGGATTTTGATCGTCATTATTGCTCTGTTCTCACTGATTTAAGTTTAGTTTCGAATCCCCGCTCACATTCAGACTACTAACTCGTTTTTTGAATTGCAACCATTTTGACATGAGTCACTGCTCTAATTAACGTCTGTAGCGTGTTGTGGGACACGGTTTTGGCCGTTGTTATTTTGTAGTTGCTGATTTTGGTTTTGATTTTGATTTTGATTTTTATTTTGATTTTGGCTCTTCCCGTAATTATTATTACCGGAATTTTGGTTTTGTTGCCCGTTATTGTAACCATTGTTACCGTTATTGCCAATGTTGGTTTGGAATGCGTAAGGGTTATTTTTCCTGTTGAACTGAATAGAATCCCTATTGTCAAAACCAGAAAAATAATTTCTGCGTTTACGACGGTTATTTCCCCTGTAACGGTTACCTCCGCAACCGTTTTTGTTGTTAGATTTATTTGTTGGAAATCCTCCTTCTTGTTTAGTTTTCTCCCAACGTTGTCGGACTGTATGTAAGTTTTCGTCTTTTGTACGACATTCTCGTTTTAAATGCCCTGGGGCTGAACAACGGTAGCACATTTTGACTTGATTTACATTAGTATTAACTGCGCTCACTTTAGCTTCAACATTTTTAGGTTTAGTGCTGCTAAGCTTAGTTATGTCTTTCTCTAAGGAATTCATTTTGTCTAGCATTGTGCCAAAAGCTAAATTGTTTGCTTCCGTATTAGAAAGTTGTTTAGCGCCTGATTTATTTGAGTTACGATCATTTTCATCGCCCTGGAATCCAGCTAAAACAGAACGTTTATAAATGGCTGAATTATACGTATCCCTGAACGTAGTATGCATTTGTGATGTTACATGAGTTTCAATTTCTCGTGGCATGGCGTGTAAAAATACTGAACGCATACCATCATCTTTAGCTAAATGTTTAAAAGCTCGCTGTGCATCCGAATCGGAAGGTTTAACTCTCCAAAGTTGTGAAGCCATTTTCTCTAGCCTGGCAGCGAAAAGTTCGATTGTTTCTCCCTGTTTGAGTCCCGCCGTGTGGAACCTCCGTAACCAAATCTATCGACTAACATTTCTTTAAAGCTGTCCCAATTTCGGGAAGTGGCTATATGCGGATTCATGGCTAAATAAATTACAACTGGACCTGTACATTTACTACATGCAGCTGAAACTAGTTCTGAATCCTGTAGTGAAGGATCTAATGTTCGCAAATTTTCGACCATTAATGCAAAAGCGAAAATGTCTAATGAGTCATCCCCTGCAAAAGGTAGGATAGCTTTCTTGGCTGAACGTAATTCTTCCCAAAGTGTAGACTTAGTTTGTGAATCTCTAGTTTGAGTTGATTCGGTAATTGATTATTATTTACTGCCTTAAGATTATCACTATTTGATTGCAAGCATACTGCTAAAGTATGATCTAAAATCTTTTGAAGGCGAGATTCATCCATCGAATCACCCTGTTGTCCGCTACTATGGTTAGGGGTTAAATTTAGCGATGTTTGATTTCCGTCTGAAATTTGGGGATTTATTACTACATTTGGAGTAATAGGAACATGGGAATGATTCGGTATTTGCGAATTTATTGGCACTTGAATATTAAGCGGTGTTTGAGCGCTTGTTTGCATTTGCAAGATAGGCATAGTACGTGTTAAGATTGGTGTTACCCGATTGTGCTGTGGCGTTACTAAATTTAACGGTACTGTTTGGGTTAATGGCGTATTTTGATTTGGTGGCACATTATGATTTAATGAAACATTTTCATTTAGTGGCAAGTTATGGCTGAATGGCGCATTTTGGTTAGCGTGCACCTGATTATTTGGTGGTACTTCATTGTGTACTGGTACTTGAGTACTAAGTGGTACTTGGGAATTTAAAGGTACTTGATTTGCACGTTTATTACGTGGTGATCTAGATCTAATTCGATCTTTAGCGTTACCCTTATTTTGAGCTGAGCGATTAGCTGAACGAGATTGAATTAGTTTGGGAGGAGGCAAATTTACTGCATCATCGATCTCGTCGATGGTATCAGAATATTCTGATTCTGTATCCGATTCGTTTTGAGTAGTATTAGTATTGTCTAAATTAGTAAATTAGTAGTTGAAGCGTCTGTGAATTCCACAAAATCTTGGCGATTCACTGGCCGTCTAATTTGCCTGCCTCTCGAAGAGACTTGAACTGTGCCTCTAGCACGATTACTTCTAGTTCTAGGCATTATTTAACTAGATTTTAAGCAAATATTTAAGCTTAAGGTAGATTTAAACTTAATTTGTAGCACAAGTCTCAAGTTTTAAGCACTTTGAAAATTTAGTATAATTTTCTACAAATTTGCACCAAAATGATGAATTTTCCCTTTAAAACGGAAAATAAGGAAATTTTCCCAAATTTTAACACCTGAAGTCGGCAATAATTTGACGGTGGTTATTTTAAGAGCAACCACGATCAATTTCACACAAAATTAGCACTGTAGTGACTAATAAACCAAATTCACTGAACTAAATTTAGGCCCATAAGTTTAACCCAAATTTAACCAAAATTTCCTCTTATTGTGGAAAATTTAAAGTAAATACACTTTAAATGCACACAAGATAATACACTTAAACATATTTCATAGCATTGAACATGTCAATCAACTATTTTCATAAACAATTGCAAGATACAAGCAAAATCAACAATGTTATTTTCCAACAAAGATTAACCAGCGCCTAGGGCCTTAGGGCTTCGGGCAGATGACCAGGAGTGGTTAACGCTCGTTAAACCCTTTAAACCCTTTTTTTTTTTTAACCAGCGCCTATTTTCGTAAATAGGTTACCAAATTTTCCTGTACTTTTGATTGTTAAAATTAGGTTTATAAACAAACCAACTACCGTTGTTGACTATCTGGGAAAAAAATCAGACCCGAATTTTAACGCTAAAATTTCAGCTTTTAAAGACTGTAAAGTGCGGAAAATGGCAGTATTTTCTATAAAATACAACTGAATGCTCTTAAATTATTAGTATTATTTTTTTTCTTTTCGGGCATTTAGGTGGAATTGAATCACACTTATGACTCCATTGTAATGTTCTATTCCAGTGACCATTTGACCAGAATAAACATTATTATCTAGGATGGCATAAGGACAAACAATTGTATAATACACTAATTAAATATAAAATAGGTAGGCTGAATAATAAGCAAACATCCAATTATACTGGGCCTTTAATCGACACTCTGGTGTACACAATATTGACCCCACAATGTGGCCAATTAAATCAATGACAGATTTGTTATGATTTGATTGTATGATTACAATTATCGGCAATGAGTCGAACAAATGGCATTACGGATTAAGTCGAGCGGTAAACCTAATCATTATTATATCCTCTGAGTTAAATTAAGAGACACTCGGGTTAATTTAGTAGCATACGGATTGGTACTAGTTAAGCATAAAAAAACTTAGCTATTGCTAATGAATCAGAATACTTAGCTCTATAATAGAAGCTTGAGTGCGGCCATGGGCCCACGGCTCGGCTAGGAGGCGAAGCCTCGTCGCTAACCCGGCACGGCAATCTGCCTGGCGTACTTCTGGATTGCGGCCTTCGGAATTTGACTGGCGTGAACTAGTTAACAACTGTTGAGCGGCTGGTGATCGGATGATATCACGCATTCCGAGGTTCGGTTTAAATACTGTGGCGTTATCGGCCATGATCGATCCAGTGTAGTATTGATTTATTATTGAAATACTAAATATAGTAACATTTGGACAGCTTGGGCCCTTATCGCCAAATGGGACCTCTCCGCATGTCAATCATTCCATTGTTGCATTGTTGTTCCCCGTATGCGGAGCTTTGAAGGTATATGCCACCATCCCGTGTGGGAGGGATTTATTGTTATTCCACGAAGTGATCTACTTCTTCTTCTTCTACTTCTAGAAAGTCATTTAGGTTCTACGAAACTGTCGTTAATAATGTCAGCTGGTAATGCCATCCTTTAAACTCTAACAATAGGTGTAATTACACTTGTTCAGTCTCAATTGATCTTGCCGCCTCTCGGTCACCTTTGAAGAGGACTCCCAATTATAATTGCTATCTGGAGTCGCTTTGATCTATCCGAATAAATACTCGGCTCATGCATTTTAATAAATGTATGATCCACCCAAAACCAAAACTGGTAGAAAAACCCGCCAAGTTTCCAAAAACGATCGGCCTTTGAAGGTAGTGATATCATTCCACCAGGGAAAGGCCGCCAAGGTTAATCCTATTAGCCAAGTTAATCGCACCTACTAATAGTTCGAAAGTTAAATGAAAACTAGAAGATTGCTACTAGCGGTAGCAATCTTCAAGTTTTCATTTAACGTCCAAAGCATTATTCGGTTAACCTTGGCGGCCTTTCCCTGGTGGAATGATATCACTACCTTCAAAGGCCGATCGTTTTTGGAAACTTGGCGGGTTTTTCTACCAGTTTGGGTTTTGGGTGGATATCACAATTTTCATAGGACTGTGAACGTACATAAGGTTACACTGTCTGTTTAAGATGCTTCAAACCCATTTTTGCACACACTGACTAACAATCGCTGATTTCGTTCGCTTCGCTCACTCAATCACCGCATCCCCTTCAGTTGTTTTATTTAGCCCTTCACCTTCCTCTTAATTTTTCAAGATTTCGTTCACATTTAGTCATGCAGAAACCCCCGAAGGTCGCTGTTACTAATACAGCAGAATGCGAAGCAATTTATTGGTGGGTTATTAAAAAAAAACCCATTAGCTCGTGTATGCTCGTATTGTTGCGTAACCATCATCTAACGCGCATCCCTTTATTCTTACTCAATCCACGGCAACGTTAATGTTTCTTTATTTTGTCTTTCGTTACAGTTCAGTTTTTAGTTCGTCCAGGCTTTTACAATAAGTCTAAGGACCAGTCTTGATTGTTCAAGCCATTGTTGCTTAAAATCTTTGGTTGCAACTTGGAAAAGAAACGAAATTTAAATTCGCCCGTGGCGAATTTCAAAACCCTCCCACGCATTTGTCCCGACCTCTACAACCCTCAAACCAACAAAAGGACCATCATCATATCACTATGCATCCGTGTGCAAAAGTTCAGGTACGTAGGCCTTCTAAATTTTGCGCTAGCCACGAGCAAAAATTCTATGGTATTTTAACATGGGAAAAATCTTATTAGCTAGCTAGCTAGCTAGCTAGACAGTAACATAACAACAACGTTATTGACGCATCTTTTTCTCTATGATTGGTGTACACTCATCCTTTAAATTTTAGTTTTTCTTAATCTCTGACCCTTCCCCTTACATTTTCCACAATTTGAAACATTTCTGTCGCATTAGGATTTATCCTCAGCATGCCAAAATATGCTTTCAATTGCGTACAGTTAACAGACACATGTCTGCTAGTGAGCCGCCTTTTTATCATTAACAATCAATTTTTAACAATCGGATAGCTACAATGGGTGATCTACTGTTACTTGGCGGCGATACACTAGCGTGTGTCTAGATTTCCTTGGCAACGTTGTTTAGATTTGTGACGACAACAAGCATTGTCTAGATACGCACATCAGTATACACGTTGTCATTGTCCGAACTTTGGCAGTCCAATCAGCGACGATGCCGACAATACTGGCAATGGTCATAACAATACTTTCGTACTTACGCGCACTCCCACGCCATCCCCGTTACACCCTCAGGCTGTAAACCAGAAGAGGTATGCAGTTCGTGTCGTACTGTAGCCAGTCGTTAAATTTCATAGCTGGAAGCCTTCCCTTTATCTCGGTATCAATGAATAATCACCTTATGGGAATTAACATGGGGATGAGCGGACTAGAAGTCTACACACACGCTAGAGTGTCGCACCAAGTTAGGCAACAAACATCACATCAATTCAATTGTCGAGGTTGAAACCCATTGTAGCGCGACGCCACATCGTCAGAGTCTTATAACAAAGTAGGGAACATTTCAGGTACTTGGAGG
>JAHWFP010183560.1:7199-34961 GCA_023313725.1 Lithobius niger | reverse complement strand
CGTGGTTTCTAGCCACGAGTGAGACGAGCAGCAGTAGACAGCAACAGACGACTCGATTTTCACTCGAACGAGACTAGCAGCAAGAGGTGCGAACGGCTTCCATCTTGATCGACTCAGACGTGGATAATTAGCCACGAAGAGACGAGCAGCAGTAGACAGCACAGGTGACCTGAGTTTCACTCGAGACGTGGGGTTAACTACGATCGAGACAAGCAGCAGAGGTGTAATGACTTCCGTCTTGGTTCACTAAAAACGTGGGTCCTAGCCACGATTGAGCCCAGCAGCAATGGACAACAACAGGTGACTTGATTTTCACTCGAGACATGGGGCTAGCCACGGTCGAGACAAGCAGCAAGAGGCGGAAACGCCTTCCGTCTTGGTTCACTCAAACGTGGGTTCACACCTCGATTGAGACGAGCAGTAGTAGACAGCGACAGGTAACTTGATTTTCACTCGAGACGTGGGGTTAGCCACGGTCGAGACGAGCAGTAAAAGGTGCAAACGGCTTCCATCTTGGTTCACTCAAACGTGGGTTCAAGCTACGAGTGAGACGAGCAGCAGTAACAGCAACAGGTGACTTGATTTTCAATCGAGACGTGGGGTTAGCCACGGTCGAGACAAGCAGCAAATGGTGCAAACGGCTTCCGTCTTGGATCACTCAAAACGTGGGTTCTAGCCACGAGTGAGATGAGCAGCAGAACAGCAACAGTGACTTGATTTTCATTCGAGACGTGGGGTTAGCAACGGTCGAGACAAGCAGCAAGGGGTGCAAACGGCTTCCGTCTTGGTTCCTCACTCTAAACGTGGGATCAGCCACGAGTGAGACAAGCAACAGTGGACAGCAACAGCCGGCTTGATTTTCGCTCGATGCGTGGGGTAAGCCACGGTCGAGAGTCTTGAGTCTTGATCGAGGCGTGTGGCAGGCGGCGATGAGCCGCACGTTCTTCGAACGACAGAGACGTGTCGTCGGTTGTGTCATCCGGCAGGGGCATCCGGCATCTGTGTGGGCTTCGGGACTGTCTGCTCGACAGTCTCTAAAAGAGCTGCGAGCGACAGGGTGGCTTCGTCAGGAGTGTCGTCCGGGAACCTGATGCGTTTCTCGGCAGCAGGGGCGGGTGACAGCGGGTGGTGCGACGACAGTGTGTCGTCCGACTTGCGCCTGGGTGCCGTGGCCGACGGGGGGGAAGCGGCACGCCTGTGCCCTTTGTGGCATGAGGTGGATGCGACCCAGTCCTGGGTGCTGGTCTTTCGTACCGTTGATGTGCAGGAGGGATGCAGCATCGGGTTGACTTGGAGGTGGCGGGCGGTGTCATGTACGATTTCCCGTACGACACTGCGGCTGACGTAGAGGCCTATCCGGGAGGTGTTGGACGACAGGTCGAGCGGCGAGATTCGGTCCGGAGAATGGGCGAGTGTCGCACGGCGGAGGCTGCGCTTGGCGGCCCGGTAGGAGTCTTTGGCGACTTGAAGGTCGTGCCGGAGAGACGACAGATCCAGTGGGGCGAGGAGCGGCGAGCGCTGGCCCAGGAGAAGTGGAGAGTAAGGAGATGTGACAGTGCAATCGGAGTGGTGGCTATCTTCGGCGAATCATCCAATTTTCCAAACGACAGTCGGGGAACCGGGGAGCGAGGTGGCGTTGGAGACACCTCTGGAGGAAAATGAATGGCGATAGCGTGCGCGCTGTCGCTTTTATAAGGGAGGACCGCGCTGCTCATGCGTGGTGGGATATGCAAGCAGGCGTCTACAAACCGGAAGAAACCTCCAGGGGAACATCACATTCGAGGAATGTAATGCTAAAATTACCAGGTTAAGTTGTTTTGGCAATAAAGAAGAGATGATTGCGGATATGCCAAAAAAAAAATGGAATTAAGGCCCCGTTACAGGAAAGCATTAATATTAAAAAACTCTCTGAAGCGCAACTACGCAACTTGAATTCTGACCACAATACACGCCTGTTCCCACACCAGTGCTCCAGATGTCCACTTTCTCTCCATGGCTGAACAGAATGAGGCAGGCAGAATTAGCTTCTGGACCTGCCGTGCAGGGAGACCGGCTTCTAAACAGAGAACGCCCACCCCCTGCAGGTAATGGACACAGGATGGTTGTGAAGGGCCCTTGCATCCCCTTCCTAAACCAGGCGGAAGAGTGGGATTACCTTAATCTGTCTATCAAAGTTCAGTTAATGTTTCCCATCCGAAAGGATGAACCCAAATCCTTCTCTAAATCCATGAAGCAAGCAAGACATTTTTCCCCGGCCAATTCAAAAATTTTCCTGTTCGCTTCAAAAAATCTTTCTGAAGTGCCCTCCTAAATTCCGGGTTCTGAAGGAAAAGAGTCCCTCCTTCGTCATTGCTGTCCTCTGATGTCAACTCTAACAAAAGCGAAAAGCAGAATCGCACACTGGAATTCCCGAAACGACCAGGAGTGCAATGATGCCTGCTTTGCCATGAAGCCAAGTCCCTTTGCTGAAGTGGGCAGGGATTAATTAGGTCAGCTGAATAAAAGCTGTCTAGTTCAACAGAAGGGGTCCGAAGATCCTAGAAGACTTCCTTTCTGTTAAAACATTTTCATTATCCTGCAATGAAAAAAGTGAAAGAACCTTCATTTCGTGAATGCTCAAATTAGCGGACGCCAAATTGGTGACCCAGGCGAGAATTGGAGAGGCCCGCCGTGAAGAAACTTCCACTTGGACAAAAAAAAAAAAAATCAACTGACAAGGAAGCGACCGTAAGACATCGCTTAGACAGCATGCTCGAATGTTCCCTCCGTGAGCGTTGGTTGGAGGGAGAACCGAACCAGATGATCGGCGAGTCTCCAGGAGAAAAGCCAACTGAACCAGCATCCGGCAACGTCTTCCAAGACCCTCATGATAATGAACCAAAGCCTTCCACAAAACAAAGGAAAGGACCAGAAGATGGACCAGCCCAGGGGATGAGAGAGCCATTTCCTGCAACCCTGTCAGTGTTCCCACATGAACTAAAAACGAAGCTGTTTTCAAAGAAAAATTCCAAGGTAGGTTAGGTCACGTTATGAGAGCCAATGTCGACGATCTGAAGTGAGGCCCACATTCAAGAAAAACTTTCCATTCTCATTTTCGTCTTACAAACAACAGCGTGGGAGTCGGGTGAATCAGATGGACCCTTCCTGATAATTTGACACGGAGGTTGCATTTAATCCGTCAACAACTTCATGCAACCTTCCACAAGACCATACGTGTTCATGTCGACTATGAAACAAAAGGAATGAGAGGAAAGTTCCAGTGCAGCAAAGCACTGTTGGATTTGATTCCCAAGCCGGGAACAATCTGGGCCTTCTGAGTGAAGGCCGAGTTCCCAATCGACTGGGCAGTGACATGTGAACATCAAATGTGAAATTCACAGACGACCTCAAAAAGATGTGGTCCTTTAAAGCTGTGTAACAAATCATGTCCAAAGACCAGAGCATGCCGAAAAGGCATTGCAACAGCTCAAGGGAGAGTGAAAATCCAAAACTGGCAAGATGATTTCTATCGAAGACAAATGTATCGTGTGTTGTGGAAAAATGCTTGTAGGTATGAATCCGAGAACGCGAGGGAGGATGTGTTCTCAGTCCATGACCTCTTTTGCAATGTCCAAAAAACTAGAAGGACAGAATGCATAGAGAAAACTGCTATGTTCCGAGAAGAAATCAGTAGCGTAACCTGGATCGACGGAGTATTATCGAAATTTAAGCTCATCCTCAAACATAAAATTCCGTTCGGTGTTAGCAAATTTTCAGTCCCTCTGAAGGGGATCGTTGTTTTGATGTTGTTAAACCTAGATGTGAAAAGAAAACTAACCAGTCTGGTGAGGGACAGCAGACATGTCGATGGAAGGTTTGTCCGGCAGATGAAGATGAAGGACAGCAGGCTTAGAATTGTTGTGTAGGCTAGCAGGGATGGTGGGTTGAGAAGAATGGAGGTCCGGAAAAGCTGTAGCGACGAAAGATGAGGGACAGCAGGCTTTCAATGGACGAGGGTTAGAAACAGTCAGCGGAGTCTGATGATGAGCGGCAGAACGATGGTTGGAAATGTGTGTCGCCGGAAACTTCAAGGAAAATTCGGCAAGTGACAAGTGACGTTACGATGCTTGATAATGAAGGTTGGGATAGCTTGGCCGTGAACAGTTGGAAGCGATGGATGGTCCGACGGGCGGAAATGATGGGCAGCAGGCCTGATGGCACAAAGCGAGATACAGCAGGCTTGACGGATCGGATGCGAGACGATGATAACAGCCGAAGGAGGTCTTGCTGTGGGCGGGAATCTGGTAGCCATCCCGGCAGATTCCGAGTTGAGTCGGAAGCGTTTTGAGCAGCGGGTTGATGGACAGCTGGAGTGGGCCAAAAATGTAACGATACCCGGGTGAGGGGTAGGCAGTTGCAATCGTTGGTTTGACGGGAAAGCTTGATTGGCTGCCGAGGAGATGGAGCGGGCGGACGGCATGAGTGTAGAATGCGGCCGGGTCCAGTTAGTGGAGTGGTTGGTGTCTAGGAAAAAATTGCGAAGATGTCCGGCAAAATGGTGGGCGGCAGTTGGTCGAAGTCGGCAGAGCATCGCTGGTTGCGTGTAGCAGGCAAGAGATTGTCATGTATTCAGACGGAGGCTAGTCGAAAGACGAAAGTGAAAGATTGTTGCGTCTTCGAACGGAGGCAGGACGAAAGATTCAGGGCGAGAGTCTTCTAGACAAGGGCTTCTTCGGGGCGAGGCGAAAGACACGGAGGGTAACAGCGGCCATGTGTCTTGGCCAGAAGCTGGAGGAAAGAAGATGGCTGGCTAATGGCGTAACACCATTTATGGAGGGTCTGCAAGTGCTGGCGCATGCGTTGATGGGCTGCTTAGCTGGGCATATCTAGAGACTTTAGATTCTTCCAGGGTAATAGCATGAGAGGAACTGAATGTAGAAATTTACAGGTAGTGGATATTTTCACCACGGCAACTAGAAAAGTTTTTTTCAGAAAGAAAGCTGCAAAAGCAGCTATACAAGCTTTCCTAAAAATATATTAAATAATAATAACACTGATGAGCGTTTATTGCTCAGTTCTACACTCTCTTGTGCAGATCAGCACACAAGACTAGTTCTTACTATCTGTAAAATACTAACCTCTAGTAATGTGCTAAAATCGTTTTCGATTTGCTTTTCTACCCGAAATTTTTTAAACTCCTAACGTTTAAAACCTTTCCTACACCTGCAATGCAATGAGGTTAGCCTGCTTGTCACTAGGATCGCAACAATCGTTGCCTATAACAATGCAGCACCAGCCTGCAATCCTCACTTTTCGTTTTCGGTACAGACAGGAAGGTTGTGTGTGTCTGTGCTGCGCTTTTCGTTACAAACTGGCGATTTGCCTCTTTGTTCCCGAAGTTTGGTGTTAAAATGTACGCTGGAAATTAAAGACTATGAACTGGTGAATTTCCAGAGTGTACCTGCCAGAAGACCCCGGGGGATATTCATCCTGTCTGTAGGAATTGCAGGTTGTGTAACTTCAAGGAATCGTGTTGTGGCTTGTGCAAACTTTTGGATCCGGATTTAGTAAAGAAGAGTTTGCGCACCTGGCATAGATCAGACCAGCGCCGGCTTCAGTTGGCCAAACAGGCAGCCCTCGGTTCTTCCAGGCCGTTAAAAAAAAAATAAGAGACCTTCCTTGAGTCGAGGTTGGAGAAAATGAGTACTGATTTAGGACTGCCTGTTGTTTTTCTGTCTGACGAAATGACTGCGGCTCACTCCGGTGTTGCACAAGATGGAACAGAAGTTAGGCCTAATGAACCGGTTGTTGGAGGTGTTTCCTTGTCGCCGACGGTTTCTTCCATTCTGGGCAAATCCCCACTGTCGGCAGGGAGCTTGGAAAGGAGTGTGAATGCTGTTCGTGATGCTGGTAAGGTGGATTTTAAAATCAAGAGGGTTTTGCAAAACTTCAGGCGCAGATGACGGAGTTCTTCGTAGTGGAAGCAGCGGCTCGCCGATCGCTCATCGTTCTGCGGCGGAGCTGGCGCCATCTACCGGCGCAGGAAGGAACTTTTCGCCGATTGCTCACCGCTCTACGGCAGTGGTGGCGCCATCTACCGGCACGGGAAGGAACTTTCAGGGGATGCAGGAGAAAGCCATTCAAGTGGGATGGATTTGGCGTTGCCTGGCTTGGAAGTAAATGAGGCTGTAGGCACAGGGTTTGTGGCTACACATCACCGGTCGACAGACCGAGGTTGTCTGTGTGCGGTGGAGTTGCAAGTGAAAATGCAGTGTTGAAATGCAACCCGGAACTGAATGGAAACCCCAAAATATCTCGAAGTTTGGACACTAAACAAGATTTAGCCACTGGTGGAATTTCCCAGGTGAAAGGGAAAAAACCCTCGTTCGGGGCAGCTTGGTGATCGACATAGAGCTGCGAAAGGTGCCGAGGCAGTTCCTGAACGTCAGTGGGTGGCTGGCGATTCGCCAAAACTGCGGCAAGATGACCACCAGCAAGTCAATGAAAAGAAGGTGCTGTAACGCTGCTCGTTACAGCGCGTCCGATGCGCAGTACGAATCAAGCGTAGAAATCAGAGGTGTAGATCGTCACTACAAGAGCACGCGTAGTCGTTGTAGTTGCGAAATTAAAACTGGAAACGTAAGGTTGAACCCTGGGAAAAGTAATGTTGAAGCAACTCAAGGGAGAGTAAGAGAACATTCTGTATTTTTTGTATGTTTCATCGTATAAGTATCAATGTGCACCGTTAGCTTTTGCGCCAAGATTTTTAACCGCCAAACCAGACATGGTAATTGATAAGCCTTGAGTTACGATCAGCTTCAGTAACGGAAGTATAAAACCGCATAAATTGGCATTATTCCTTTGAAATTCATTCATTTGATTCCTAAGACTATGATTGCGCCATATTCGCACGAAAAGTTGCATTAATTCTGTGGCAATTGCCACAATCAAGTTCGAATTCGAGTGACGGTAATGGTAATGTTAATGCTATCGATGATCCATTAGTAGCGTCACGCGACACAGGCATGGCAACACCAACCGTAAGTTTTGTTCTCACACCAACAGATGATGCCACAATATCTACGCCCGTAAGTGAGATTTTTCAGCATCCAAGCGATGCAATACCGATGTTGAGCGAATTCAAGTCGGTTCTTCACCAACAAATCAGAGATTTGAAAATTGAACTGTGAAATAATTTTGTCAAACTGACTGAAGATTTATGAGGCATTAATGCACAACTTCATAAGGAAAATAATAATTTTTGAATCCAACTACAGCAGTTTATTCAGGACCACACTACTACTCCTGCAGCGTAGTTAAATGCAGGGAATACCACTAATGTTGTAATGCATAGTCAAACAAATGCAATCACAAGTAGCAGCGGGAGTAGCTCATAAGTAAATGCTCAAAATAGAAATAATGAGGACAACACTAATGCTCTCACCATGCAGGATAATTCGGGCAATTCAGTGAAGGTTGATGCAAATTTAATAACAAACAGCGAAAATTCAGTGCAAACACCAAATACAGTACTGCACGTGTTCCGGGAGGTCAAAGTGATCTTAACAACCAACTTATTCCACAAGGCAATGCGAGAAATTTGATTGCAGGCAATTTGTATGTCAGTAGTAGCCTACTAATACCAAACGCTAGCCTACCTGCATGTATGCGACCACAAGTTGGAACTGCCAGTCACACTGTAACTCCCGCAATCCAGTGCAATGCAGATTGAGACAGGAATAAGCATCCAAACACGAATCGCAGGTCAAGATCAACCAATGGCAGTAATTCAGATGCTAATGATCAAATATTAGGAGGAAAAAAATTAGCACAAATCAGCCAATGAGCTACGTCAACTCTGCTACAATGCAACAGGAAGTGGAAACGTAGGAGCACAAATTTCCAATTCGTGAGTGCCACTGCCTAGCACAATTGAGTGGTAAGAGCAATGCTGCACAACACAGTGCTAACAATTAAAATTTGTCATGTAGATCTCAAACCAATGTTGTGAATCAGCTAACACACATGCTAAGAGACAGCTATTCAGTTTCTCCGAATAGGCATGCTATGTCAGATTTAATATCAATTGGTAAAAATTTGTCCTAGGCCTGGGTGTCAACCATTCAGTTGAATGGAGCCCCAAACAAGCAGACGTTTCTGCTCTTTCGCTTACTGAAACCATATTCGTTTCGCCCTTGTCATGTCAGATTTAGTCTCAACAATTGCAACAATGCATCTAAAACCCCCATTACTCGCAGAGGATGGCTATGCATACATCAACGTCTGGCTTGAATGTTATCGGCCGGAGAGGATTCTTGGTCAACATACAGTCAGGTCTTGCGGGTGTTTAAGTCGCTGGGGCTGGGAGTGAAGGTAAAAAAAAATATCCAGGTTGGTCCCCAGTCAATTCTTCGAAACCCTCAGGGGCAACTTCGTCACCGTCCAGTTCACTGTGCGGCCCTCTCAGAGCGTGTCGAGGAGCTGGAAAGGAAGATGGGTGAACTCTGTCTTGCGACGGACATCTTGGCAGTGGATTTGGCTGCGGTGATAGGCTTAATGGACTCTTGTGCCGAACTCGTCCCGTTGGGGGAATGGAAGGTGCGCCCAATGCACTGGTTCCGGTACTTGGAGTGACAACCCCGTCAGTCTTGGATGGATGTTGTATCTCATCTGAACCTGGCCACCGACACGGTCAGGTGGTGTGGCAATCCGCAGAACCTGTGGAGGGGGGTCCCACTTCAAGATCCACCAGCAGACGGACTTCAATTTGCAGACGTTTCCACCTCGGGATGGGGAGCACGCTTCGGGTCCGGTCAATTAGCGTGTGTGTAGCCAGCCGAAGAGAACCAGTTTCACATCAACGTACTGGAGTGGGAGCAATTCACAATGCAGTGCTGGAATGGAAAAAGGATCTAGTGGGGAAGGCGATAGTGGTCATATCGGACAACACAACAGCCGTGGCCCACTTCAGAAAGGGCGGAGGGACTCTCTCTTCATCAATGATGGCAGAAACGTCTGTGCTGCTTCGGCTTTGCGAGTCCCTGAAGTTGTCGTTACGGCCTCGTCACATCGCAGGACGGTTGAACATGTTAGCGGACGAGCTGTTGCGTCGGAAAGCTACGACGACGGAATGAAGACTGGACCCAAGCCTTTGCCACGCCATATTTCTGGAATGGGGCAAACCTTGAGTGGACCTGTTTGCCACTCATCTTAACTGTCTAATTCCGTGATTTCCTTTCTCTGTTCCTGGATTCGACAGTATGGGCGACAGATGCCTTCTCCCTGAATTGGACGGGTCTGTCAGTATACCTGTTTCCTCCGTTTTCGCTGCTCCAAACTTGTCTAAACGAGATCTGCAGGTCTCCGGGTGAGTTCATCTAAGTTGCACCACTGTGGCCAGCAGCACCGTGGAACCCGGATCTAGTGGAATTGGCAAAAGAGGACCCAATGGACCACCCTAACTCAGCACAACGGCTAGACGGTCCACCCGTCGCCTTTGATTCTTCATCTTCACGGGTGGAGACTGAGACCCGGGTCCTCTGGATGGGAGGGGCTTTTCACCTGTCATGATTGAGAGAATGCTGGGAAGCTAAGGGCCGTCATCGAGGAAAGACAATGAGGAACGGTGGATGATTTGGTCCTACTGGTGTACGGTGGAGGACATCGACCCAACCTGCCCATCGGCAGCTGACTTGTCATCGTTCCTTGAGGAGCGGTTTTCCAGGGATCTGACGCCAGGTGCCATCAAGGGGTACGGGTCTGCAATAGACTCTGTGTGAACCTGTTTGGGAAACAAGCAGCTTGTGGCCAGTGAGAATGTATCCCGTCTGATTTGGGGGTTTGGCTATGTGAGACCATGAGTATAACAGCTGTTCCCAAATTGAAATTTGCCTCTGGTACTGTCAAGTTTGGAACTAGTACCATATGAACCATTGTGTTCAGCGTGTTACTTCTATCCCGGAAAACGCTATTGTTAGTGGCTCTAGCAAAGGTGGTGCGGCAAAGTGAGCTTGCGGCGTTGACAAGGGCAACATTCGTTTTGCACAGGATTGGTCATCGGTTGTGATTGCGTTTCGGCCTGAATTCCGCACAAAAAATCAGCGGACCGACTGTCCACCCAAGCCGTTGGAAATGAAGGCGTTGAAGCCATTGGTGCATCCAGAGGGGACGGATTGGACTCAGTACCCGGCCCGGGCCCTCTCCATTACTGCCTGGAAAGGACAAGGCAAACAGGAGGAGAATTGCCAGTCCGAACTCCGTTGTTTATGCAGTGGGACCAGATGACTGGGGGGGGGGGGGGGTTTCCTTCCCAAGCCATTGTCGCCTGCGAAAGTGGGAAGATGGATTTACCAAGTCATTAGGCAGGCATATGAGCAAGGTCTTCTGGATCTGCCTGGAAATATGCGAGCCCATGAGTTGAGAGCTTTGGAGGCATGTTGGGCGAATGGGAAGTGGACGCCTTTGGGCGACGTGGTGGCAGCCTGCTCATGGGAAAACAAGAACACATTCTTCTCCCATTATCTGCGCGATGTCGGGTCTCGAGATGGAAGTGGACTGCAACGTCCTCACGTGGCAGCGGGAAGTGTGGTGGAGTTGTGAAGAGTGGATGAAATGTGCACACTGGTGACAGGGCGGCAAAGCACAAGGCAGTGTTTTGTTGTCGCCTTGCCTACTGGAACTTGTCCTAAATGGGTTGAAGAAAGTGGGAAGCTATTTAAGAGCACATTCGTTGTGACGGTGGTGAAGTGCCCTAGAGAATTCTGCATTCTGGAGAGATTCCGCCCTGACACAAGGCAGTGTCCAGGGGTCGGTCCACTTGAACTTTTTCCGAGTGAAGAAGTGGTGGAAGATTGCAGGTTTTGCACAGTGGACTTGCACACAGTGGAAAGACGGACTGCTATCAATGCACGCCAAGTCAGCTGAAGCAGTGATGTGAGCAGTCTTGAACCAGGGATTGACCCAGAGACCGGATGAGAATGTGGGTAGGATTCCAGGTTACAAATATTTTTCAGTGGACTGTGTACAGGATGTAGGTGTGTTGCAATGCAAAGAGGTTGCATGGTTCGTGCTGTCCCGCCTTCCTATTGGACAAATTCAGCATATACTAGAGGTCAGTATTTTACAGATAGTAAGAAACGACAATTTTAACTTGATTAACCCTTTTAGGGTACGCCATTTTTTCAATTCCCGAGTGAAAAAGCCTATGGCTGCAACATGGCTGCCATAAACAGTTGCATGCCTCACGAAAATTAATTGTAATAAAAAACTATGGGGTCTAGGAGTATAAAAATTCGCAGACGTAATAATTATATTGTAAATTATTGACCAGAAATATAATTGGGACCATCGTCCTACGTTTTCATTATTTAAAAAATACTGAAGTTCGACTACGTGAACAGCGCTAACGAAAGTTTCCACTTACAGTACTCAGAATGATAACAGCCACATGATATTCTTCCGTCACAACACGTGTTATTACTTCCGAAATCATTATTTTATGTTTTATTACCGTAAAAATACTTTAAAGTTGCTTTAGTTCTACGAGATTCACGATCGATTACAGCTCACTACCAAATCGTTGCCGGACGCCATAATGACCGGCTGCCCGCAATGCGACGCGCTCCTGCTAGCGCCAATGGCTGCGACCTGGACTTGCTACGCGTTACGTCACTCGCGAACGAGCCAATCAGCGCTCGCGATTGCTCGCGAGGCCGAAGCGTTTGAACAACGGCTGTTGAAACAGGACATTTCATTGGAGGAATACAGGCAGTGATATTGGAGTTGATGACGTCATTTTTCACGGGACAGAAAATTGGGAATTCCCTCTCTCGAACGCGACCAAGATGGCGGCGGTACGTTGCGTCGTTCCGGAGATACGATCGTTTGAACCAAGGGCTATTTTCAGCAAATTAACATTGACTTAAGGTAATAAACAGATGATATTAAATTAAATTAATCTAAATAAACCGAAAATATACGTTCCAAATTACCTAATTCAATCGGAGTTACGCCTCCGAAGTACGCAATAGAATTTTTTTTTTTAACAGGGCGTAGAACTCGTCTGAACTGGGCTAACGATACATCGTTGTGTTGGCTTTTTCGCAGTGGAATTGCGATGACGACATATCGTCGCTTAGGCCTAAAAGGGTTAAAATTAGTTTTTACTATCCTAAAATACTAACCTCTAGTAGGACCCGCCCGGCTTCCCCGCTTCGCAGAACCCTGTTGATTGGGGAATGGGTGTCCGGAAACCAAACTGAGGATTGCAGGCTGGTGCTGCATTGTTATAGGCAACGATTGTTGCGATCCTAGTGCCAATCAGGCTAACCTCATTGCATTGCAGGTGTAGGAAAGGTTTTAAACGTTAGGAGTTTAACAAATTTCGGCCAGAAAAGCAAATCGAAAACGATTTTAGCACATACTGTACTAGAGGTAAGAATTTTAGGATATTAAAAAGAACATTTTGCTGGCCCCCAGCCAGGCCGCCTAAAAATGGTTTCTTTGTGCCTAAAACATACTTAACCTGATAATTTAGCATTACATTCCTCGAATGTGATGTTCCCCTGGAGGTTTCTTACAGTGCGTAGGCGCCTGCTTGCATGTACCTACTGCGCATGTGCGTGGCAGTACTCCCTTATAAAAGCGAGAGCGCGGGCGCTTTCGGCATTCATTTTTCTCTCAATATGTCAGGCGGTGACTCGAGAGGGGAGGCAGGGCAGGAGTAGGTTAAGTATGTTTTAGGCACAAAGAAACCATTTTTAGTCGGCCTGGCTGGGGGCCGGCAAAATGTTTATTCTTTGTTGCCAAAACATCGTAACATGATAATTTAGCATTATCAGTAGACCTCGTCAAAGTTTGGTGGCGGGCACCGTCCTGACGAGCGCCCCGGGATGCAAGCAGGCGTTCCCCTAAAAAATTTTTTTCTGGAAGAGAAAAATTTGCACTTTATTGAGAACAGGTGAAAACAGGAACTTGGACCTCTTAGGTAGGATTTGGTGGCCCCTGAAAAGGGCCGTTGTTTGGGTCTTGCTTCCTTCTGGATGGCTTGCTTCCATCTGGTTGGCTTGCTTCCATCTGGGTGGCTTGCTTCCATCAAGGATGGCTTGCTTCGTGTTCCGGGTGCTTAATGGGGGGTCGACTACAGTTCTGGCTGCGACGATTGGTCCCAGCCAGTGTACACCTGATTCTTCTCTTGAAATGTCCCTGAGGTAGTGGGAGGTGAAGGTCGATAGATGGCGCCAAGATGCTGCCGCTAGGATTTCTTCTATTGGAATAGCGTTGTGATGGGCCCATGATGTGGAGATAGCTCTCACTTCGTGAGCCGTCACTCTCATGCTCTCATTTGGAGTTTTCTCATAGGCTGCTTCGATTGTTTTCTTAATCCATCTTGATAGCATGGCCGCTGATGTTTCGCCTGTTTGAGGATCAATTGGGAGAAAAAGTTGGTTTCTTCCTCGGTGGATGTCTTCATGGCGAGTACAGGCTAGGTAGAAGCGCAAGGCTCTGACTGGGCAAAGAAGGCGTTCAGGTTCGTTACCAACTAGGGTGGATAGAGCCGGGAAAGTGATTGGTTTCGGTGGTTCCGAGGGTTTTTGTGTTTTCATTCTGAATGTTGATCTTGGGTAGAGAGTAACAGAGGAAAAGTTGGGGCTCAAGATGCAGTATGCTGGGTCTGCTGAGAGGGCTCGAATCTCCGAACACCGTAGACTGGTTGCAAGAGTGACGAGGAAGACCAACTTGCGGGTCATGAGGTGAAGAGTAGTGTCCTGAAGGGGTTCATATTGTTCACTCATTAGGGACTGGAGGACGAGTGAAAGGTCCCAGTCTGTTATTGACCTTCTGGTGGCGGGTCTTTCATTTTCGTATGAATGTAGAAGCGCTAAAATTCGGTAGTCTTCGAGTAGGTTCGTGTTGTTGGCGGCTTTGAAGACGGTGTTTAGGGCAGATCGATAGACCAGGATTGTAGAGCCTTTGAGTTTGTCGATGTTGAACAAGTCTCTGAAGAAGTTTAGAAGGGTGGGAAGAAGTGGGTTGATAGGATTAGCTTGTCTTGTGATACACCAACGAATCCATTTGGACCAGTGGCTGTCGTACATCTGGTTAGTGGAATCCCTGGTTGCCTTTGAGGCGATGCGTTCGGCCTCTTCTCGATGAATTCCAGCCTTTTTGAGGAGTTTGATGATAGTAGCCACCTGTGTAGGTTGAAGTTTGGTTCATTCGGGTGTAGCTTTGTTCCTTTCTGTTGGGACAGAAGATTTGGTTGAGGGGGTAGGCTTCTGAGAGTGTCGACTAGTAGTTCCAGAAGAAGAGGGAACCACGCTGCTGATGGCCAGAGAGAGGCTATGAGTAGAAACAAGCTCTGGCTTTCTTGGATCTTTAGAAGAACTAGTGGAAGTAGCTTGAAGGGGGGGGGGGGGGGCGAGGTAGGCGAACAGGTTTTGCCATGGAAACGTCAAGGCGTCTACTGCTACGGCTGTTTCGTCCGGAATAGGGCTTATGTAGAGGGGAAGTCTGGCAAACTGGCGAACAGGTCTATCATTGGAATGCCCCAAATGGTGAAGAGAGATTCGCAAATGGATTTCTTGAGGCACCATTCGCCTGTCGGTGGTTTCTGGCGTGACAGAGAGTCAGCAATCACATTCCTGTTGCCTGGGATGTGGAGAGGAAGGAGAGTGATGTTGTGCGGTATGCAGAGGTTGAAGTTTTCTGTCGTTAGACTGTGAAGAGATCTGGATTTCGTTCCTCCTTCTTTCCTTATATAGGCTAGGGCAGTCGTGTTGTCGGACTGGACTTGTATTGTCTTGTTTCTGATTATCGGAAGAAAATGAAGCAGGGTGAGTAGAATTGCTCGAAGCTCGAGGGAGTTGATGTGTTCCATGCAGGTCGGAGGCCAAAGGCCCGAGGCCTCTTGAGTGCCAAGATGGGCACCCCAGTCGGTTCTTGAGGCTTCCGTAAAGATGAGCAGATCGGGATGTGGCTCGTGAAGAGGTTGTGTCTTCGTGAGGTTGGTGACATCTGACCACCAAAGAAGGGAGTCCAGAGGAAAGTCGGGATTGAAGGGGATTTGTTTGTCCGGACGGTCCTGATTGATTGCAGGGTTGTCTATGCGGTGGTGGTGAAACGGCCTTCCCATACATTGGCCGCAGGGGACGAGGTTCGCCATTGCGTCCATCTTCCCGATGGGGAGTTTAGTTCCCGAGGGGAAAAACTTGTTTTCGACCGAAAGAGACGGCCGTGGAGAAGATGATCTTCTATCCGTTCCGGGGAGGGGGCAATACTTGCTGTGCGGAGGTCGAAAGAGGCTCCGATAAAGGTGAAGACTTGTGCTGGTATTAGGCGAGATTTTGAGTCGTTCACTCCGAAGCCCAATCGGTTCAACAGGGAAATGGTCTTGTGCTTGTTTCGTTCCAGTATGAGACGGTCCGGATTGTTGAGGGCCCAGTCGTCCAGATAGGCGTTGGCCTGAATTTCGTTTTGGTGTAGGTTTGGCAAAATTGGTTTGAGAACCGTTGTGAAAATTCTGGGGGCTGCATTCAGAAGCATGCGCAGGGAAGACAGCGAAATTCGTAGACCTTTTGGTTGTAGATGAACCGAAAGAGGTGCGTGATAGCCGGATGGAGTGGGACATGGAGGTAAGCGTCTTCCAGGTCGATCAAGACTGTCCAGTCGTTTTGTTTGAACGAAAGACGGATTGATTCTACAGTTTCCATTTTGAAATGGTTGTTGTGGATGTATCTGTTGAGAGGTTTCATGTTGAAAATCAGACGGGAGCCTCCTGACTTCTTTGGTTGGGTGAAGATGGAACTGTAGAAACCCGGGCCTGGCTTGCGGCATTCCCGTATTGCTTCTTTCCGTAGGAGTTCTGAAATTTCGAACGAAAGTATTCGAGTTACTGGTGGAGCGAAATCCCATGGCGGTGTCGGCAGGAGCGGGGGTTACGAAAGAAATTCCGGATGAAAGCCGTGTTTGATGATGAAAAGGACTTCTGTATTTGATGTTAATTGTAGCCAAGCCGGAAGGAATCGGCGTAGTCTCGCACCGACTGGAAGGCAGGATGGGTGAGAAGCGTCATTGTTGATTTTTGCGAAAGCCGCTTCTGCCCCCTGGTGACGAGTGGCAGCTTCGTCGGTCTGGAGTGGCGGCTCGCTTCTGGTTGCGCTGGCCGGAGCGGGAGCGAGGCTGGTCCGTCCAAAAGGGCTGCGGGTTTCTCGGACGAAAGTCGTTGGAGCGAGGAGACTGAGAGGGAGCCGATGTCTTGTTCCAATTGTCCAGAGGAGGACGGGGAATGGGTTGTTTATTCTTCAGAGCCGGACGAAAGTTGGAAGAAATTTGTTTTAGCGGTTTGGGTTTCCTAGAGATATGTCTAGGTGAGGAGCAAGAGTTGGGATGAGACCACGGAAGAGCGTGTCCGACTCGTGGATGGGCTGGTTCCGGAGCCGGTGCATCGTGGAGACATTCAAGTTGGCAGCGGAGGAAAGAGTGTAACGGCGGATGCTACGACGGCTGAGGTGCTTGTAACATCCCCGACATCAGGTAGACTTCGGTCTTGATTAAAATAATACTCTCGGTGATTTGTTGGTTTATCAAAGCACAGTCGTGGCCACGGCCCGATGTAGGGAACGGAGCGAAAATATCCTATCAATTTATGTAGGCTAACAAGTATTAAATTACACGGTACGCGCTGCCACCATGGTGGAGTGACATTAATTGCAGCAACTCTGAGTTAAGAATAAAAGGTGATTTACGTAATATTTTAACTCTACAATTAATAACTGGGTAAAAACAACTGACGTTTAAAACGCTTGGTTTTATTTATAGACAGTAAGAATAAAAAGCACTTTACAATTTATCACGAGTTTTTACACTGAAAGCTTTTCAAAATAAAGCACAACGAATTTACATTTATAAATTCAACAAACGAACTTTGGCGTTTAAGAAAACAGTTACCTTTCACATCAAGAAAGTTCACTCAGGTATTTTTCAACCTCCTAGAGTAAAAGCAGCCGCAAGTTACAATAGGCCTACAGTATGTTGTTTGCGCACAAACTCAACTAAAACTTCCAGTTAAATCTGAACTAGATCGGCTCAACGGGAGCACTAGCAATTTAAGCAGGACTTTCACTTAAATTAAATTATTTAAAATAAGTAAGATAGACATGGTGCTTTAGGAAGGGAACCACCCTGACGTTTTATGATTAACTAAGTTCAGAAACTGCCGATGTACGAAGTCAAAACATAAAAACTCAAACTAGAGGTTAATTTAAAATTTGAACTAGTAATTTAGGTTTAGGGGCCTAAAGTAAAACTTTCAACTATAAACTACGCGAAAATACGAACCACAACCACCGTGCCCGGCATGGCAACTATCGGACGGCATCGTTCCGGTCCCGATCGGCGTGACCACCTCCTAGTCTGAGATCTGTGAGCTGTGCTGGCTTTGGGTTTGCAGGGCTGGTGGTATATATGGGTGAGGGTGGGAGCGGACGTCTGCGATGACTGCACGGTTTGGCGGCAATCGAGGCAGGCCGGCTTGGGAGAGGGAAATTTGTTCGAGTCCCAAAATGAGCTGTACTACGTGAGGGCTTTAAAGGGAAGTGTAACGATCTGAATTGGCCTTTAAAAGGTAGAGACAGGTGGGTTGGCGCTGATTGGCCGGAGCTTAGGAGCTCTGAGTGGCTGGATCTAGGACCGTTGGAGCCGCTGAGGGTTTAGATTTCTGGAAGGGTTTGGTGAATTGATGGAAACGCAACAGTCCAAACTACGATGTTACACATCGCAATTATTGAAGGAGGGGGGGGGGGGGGCGAAGTGTTTGCACAGAATAGTAATTTATTGGCTGTAGAAAACAGATCTTATTGCTGGATGGTTTTAATAGAAGGAATATTCAGCTATAAATGCATTGGGATTTGTGGGTGGTCACCCTCGGCGATTTTCATATCCATATTTACAAACAAAAACAAAAAATGGCGTCCGGTAAAATTGCCGTAAAAATCTTTTTAAGCCGAGCACCATGGTTGCGTTCAAGGGGCAAGTAAAAATAGTAAAAGAGTATATAATTAAGGTAGTGAAAGAATGCTAAAACGCATTTAAGGTGGGGCTTTATCTTTGCAGTGGCAGAACTTAGATATCATGGAAATTTTTCATAAAAATTGTGAGCGCTACAAATCAAAATAAAAAATATCACATTTGACAAGTTCACATCCTATTTAGGAGGTTAAGTACCTTTGCAAAGGAAGCTCCTCCTATTCTATAACTAATCTAAAATAGGTCGGCTTTATGCCTATAAAAATTAAAAGGAAATCATTACAAATGTACAAATTGTTTGGAGTTACGATGACCGGAAGTGTGTGCGTCGCGGCACATTTTGGTGACTTTTTCTTAAGCTTGTAGCTGGAGAACCAGAAGGAAATTTCGAGTTCTGTTTTCGCAGAATGGTAGAATGAAGTTGTGTCTATTAAGAATTTCTATGATGGGTCAATTCGGATGGTAACTCCTGGAGATACAGTGGTTTGAAGTTGGAGGTCGGACAAGTCAAGGGCGGGGGGCGCCAAGACTTGATAAAAAAAAACTAGAGTTCGTGAAAACGGTTTTTCCCGGAGGTTTTTTTGACAGCTGGAGTCCCGGTATCCTCTCCAAAAGGGTTTTGGCCAAAAAGCCCTTACAGGCCCCCACGCAGAGGATTCCATTTGGGGTTCATGGTGAACTCAAAATGGAAGCTAAAACAGAAAAGGTTAGTGCACACAAGACATGCCACTATCAAGACTGCCAAGCCAAGTAAAGTAAGTCAAGAACAACACGAGTTAAGCATTACCTCGGCCTTTATCAGGCCAATGGGATGGTATCCTATCCCCGGATCCACAAGATAATATTACAACACTTTTTACAAAAATAAACTTCGCCGTTTTGTATTTTTGGGGGACCAACCTTTTTGTGGCTAAGAAAATTTGATGTAAATTTAAAGTTACAAAATTAAAGAACACTATTTTTGCAAAATAAACTAGTTGCTGTCCGCGCTGCTTTTTGCAGGAATATCGTACAAGCAACCAGAGAATTGAGCAAGAGACATTAAAGAAAATTCGGAAAAACACTAGGTTTGACTGAATGTACAAGGTTAATTTTTTTGTACGAATTAACAGATAAATGAGGCCATCTATTGCTCTGGTAATATGCCCCATATCTGGTCAGCCTCTACTCTAGTCTAGCCTTTTTTTTATCCCGGAAGGCTGCGAAAAAAACCGCCAGACGCATTACAATAAACCTAGACTGCGATAGTTGTTAGAAAATTGCACACAATTTGGGGACGCATAAAATGACCAGCTCTATTCACTGTTAAAACACACCACTAGAATGGTTTAAGGTTACCAGACAACTTGGTTTACAGTAGAATTTAAACACAGAAGGGTTTTGAGATAAGTCCCATAACTTAAAACATAACAATAAACGCTGGGAGGTTTTGTGGATAAAACCCGTAGTTAAAATCTCTGTTAATATCCTTCCACACAAGAAGGCGTTGATAATAACAGGGAGAATAAAATCATAGGCACTTAAAATTTAGGAGAAGTTCCGAAACGGGAAAAGCTGAAGGTTCCTTTGGTAGTGGTTGCACCTTCAATATACCACAGAAAAAAATTTTAAAGAAAAAAAAATGTTTCGAAAATAAATAAATGGTTCTCAGTAGAATTTTACACTGAAAACGAAGTATTTAATAATACACTTTAAACAAAATTCCGACTCACAGTGTCTGAGTTCCTGTGATACTTTCCAGGTTTGTACAACTACAGTCTCTGAAGTTTTAAGACTAAAATTCAGCAAAGACATTATTTAGGTTTTGTTGCCCCTAGATGGAGCCACGGTTGTAACAGCACACTCCTTACAAATGTTTTAAGAGAACTTGAAAGGGAAACTAGTTTGTAAGTTTTCCGGTTTTTAGTTTAGCAAAAAAAAACTCAACATGAAGAAAATTCACACACTACTAGGTTTAATCTGGGTGGCTTGCACCTGTTTGCACAAAAACTATTTTAGGGGAAAAACTACGCAAGTTTTTAGTTGTTCAGTTGAGAGACCTAATAAAAGGTTTTACCTACTCTTACACGGACAAAACTACGTTTTAACTTTTGGTTAGGTTAGAATTATCACCTCCGTTTTAACGAGAAACCTTTATTTCAGTTAAAAGAGTCATAATTGTGTTGATCAGTCACAAAAATTCCATCCCTTTACATGACAAGAGTTTAACACTAAAGCATCGGATCTTAATTAAAAAAAAGAGATCTGGGAAAACTACATTTAAATTCTAAATGCTGGCACTAAATTAAATTCAGTTTACAGAAATCAAAGTCTACGAAAACATGTTTGTTTTACTTCCGTTAACTCTACCCGTTGGCTTGTTGCTTCTTTCTACGAGGGGGAGTTACTTCGTTTGGGTCGTCTCTGTTTATTGCTTTACCCCTATGATAAAGAGGGCACGAGCCACTAGCGTTCCACTTGGCTGGGTCCGTTAATTGGTTTGTCCCGCCTTCCCTACTGAGGGCGTTGTTAAACGATCTACTGCCATTAGACAAGTGTGAGAGAAAGGAAACGCGTTTTGCCTCGTTTCTGTCAACTGGGCTGCGGTCATTGGGTTTGCATAAGTTAGCTAATCGTTCAAGCGCGCTTACGCCAAGCAAGATTGGGAACTCACTTGCAGCTGGAGAAACTGCGGCGATAGTTTTAAACAGTTGGCCGTCATCTAATTTTAAAATTAAATTGACTTGTTCAAGTTTAAACACATCCTTGCTTAAATTGGACCTACATCTTACTGTTTGCTTAAGTCTGGGCCAGTTAGTGGCCACATTACAGCTAACTATGTTTATGGTACTAGCCGTGTCACGCAGACAAGTCACGGTTCGATTGCCTAGTTTACACTTAAAGGTGCTAGACCTCAATACACTTTTGACATTTGTTCCCACACCAAAACAAGCATTAGTTTCTTGAATGTTAGAGTTTCTTTCCGGACATTCGTTACGGAAATGTTGGGGGGAATTGCAAATGAAGCAGCGCCTAATTCTGTTATTAGGGTTAGTTCTTACGCTATCATTATCGCCAATGGCATCACCAGTGGAATCACCATTGCTCTCTACAGTACCGGCCGGTTTAGCTGCAGTATTGTGGGTTCTGTTGCCCCCACGATGGTTAGAGGTTGCTTTAGAAGCATTACCAGATGTGCCAGCGACAGGCTGGGCTTTTGCTACACGGGAAGCAGTGTCAACAGCAATTTGCTTGTTGCGGGTTGTGTATTCGTCACACAATTTTGCCGCTTCGGCCAAGGTGCCAGTCCGGACTCGGTCGGGCAACCACTTGCGTAAAGGGACAGGGCAAGACTTCATGAATTGCTCTAAAAGCATTAAGTTAACTAGGTTGTTAAACTCCCCATTAACTTTGGCCAACGAAAGCCATCGTGAAAAATAAAGTTTTTAATTCAAAACTAAAATCTTGATACAACTGTTCACTTTCTTTTTCAAGGGAACGAAACGCAGTTTGAACCGACTCCTTAGTTTGGACAAACCTGGCGAGCAATTTAAGTTTGACAACATCATAATCCTGCATTTCTGCATCCGTTAACTGGTCACACACTTTAATTAAAACTTCTCCCATTACGGGTATTAAACCTGTACTCCACTGATTTCTAGGTATGTTTTGGGTTGTCATAGTTCTTTCAAAAATTTTTAAAAAAACTATTTATCTCCGTTTTAGGAGTCCAAGGGGTCACCAACCTTACAACATCAGAAATTTTTCCGTGTCGAGAGACGGGAGCTACTGGACCTAGGGGAGCGTTGTTAGCTCCTGCTGGAGCGTTAACGTTAATACTAACAGCATTTAGCCTAGCTAATTCGAGCTGTAGTTTAAGTTTTTCTAATTCTTGAGCATTATTTTTCTCAGTAAGAGCAGCTTCTTGAGCTTTAAGAACGGCTTCACGATCCTTAATCAAGGCTGCTTGGTCTTGCATGGCTAATTCATGAGTACGACGTCGGTCGGCCTCAGTTAATTCAAGATCACGCCTTCGTTCGCTGTCAGCTATTTCTAAGGCTTTTAGTCTTAACTCCTCTGATTTTACGGCTAATTCTTTTTCTCTACTTGCCAGTTCCTGCTTTTGCAGTATAAAGGCTTCACGTTTCTCGATAGCCGGAGCTAGTTCATCGTATAGATCTTGTAACTCGAAACGATGTTCGTCTAACGCATTTTGTAATACGATCACAGTTTCTTGTCGAGTTTCTGTGACAGTTAAGCCTAATTTAGTACAGGCTTTCTTTAAATCCTTATATTGGATATCTTTGATAATGTCGTCTAAGTTTAGGTCCGACATTTTGAAGTTTAACGTTAATGATTTCAAAATACAGCTTGTATAAGTGAAATTTACAAATTAAAAGCAGCCGCGATTAATTTACGTTAAAAAGGGCAAAGTGAGTTTAAAACTAAAACGACTTTCCCAAATCCAGTAAGAAATACATAAAATATACCTTTAAGACCTTCCTAGCTTTGGTGTATGAACAACTAAACCATTAAAAAAATGCATCTAATTATAACACTAGGCTTGGCGGCCTACAGCATATCTCGTGTACACTCACCCAAATACTCAATCGCTGAGCGGTCAGTCTAGTCCTGGTCCAATCCTCCACCACTGATTGAAGAAGGCTTGCACAAAATAATCCAAGTAGAACGTCTACTTCACTGGCTGCGGCAACGGAGCTCCTGCTCCCGGCACGGCACGGGCGGATCCTCCTCACCGGCGGCGGTCTGATGCTTGCATCTAAACGGCAGGGGGCAGTTTTCCTCTCTCGGTAAAGCTGCGGCTTTCACCTCTCGGCTCCCGGGTCGGTTGCGGACGCTGGGGCGGGGAAGAGTACTGTTTTTGACTTCAGTACGGACGTCGGATGGTGTGACTATTTTGACTGAGTCACGGGCATCTTTTTCGGGCAACTATTTGGGCTGAGTTGCAGACATCTGGTTGAAGGGTTCTTCAACGGCAATGACGGTACGGTAGCATGGCAGGGGGGAAACGCTTGTTGAGAACAGCACCTGTTGATCCCACCGCTGCCACCAAATTGTAACGGCGGATGCTACGACGGCTGAGGTGCTTGTAACATCCCCGACATCAGGTAGACTTCGGTCTTGATTAAAATAATACTCTCGGTGATTTGTTGGTTTATCAAAGCACAGTCGTGGCCACGGCCCGATGTAGGGAACGGAGCGAAAATATCCTATCAATTTATGTAGGCTAACAAGTATTAAATTACACGGTACGCGCTGCCACCATGGTGGAGTGACATTAATTGCAGCAACTCTGAGTTAAGAATAAAAGGTGATTTACGTAATATTTTAACTCTACAATTAATAACTGGGTAAAAACAACTGACGTTTAAAACGCTTGGTTTTATTTATAGACAGTAAGAATAAAAAGCACTTTACAATTTATCACGAGTTTTTACACTGAAAGCTTTTCAAAATAAAGCACAACGAATTTACATTTATAAATTCAACAAACGAACTTTGGCGTTTAAGAAAACAGTTACCTTTCACATCAAGAAAGTTCACTCAGGTATTTTTCAACCTCCTAAAGTAAAAGCAGCCGCAAGTTACAATAGGCCTACAGTATGTTGTTTGCGCACAAACTCAACTAAAACTTCCAGTTAAATCTGAACTAGATCGGCTCAACGGGAGCACTAGCAATTTAAGCAGGACTTTCACTTAAATTAAATTATTTAAAATAAGTAAGATAGACATGGTGCTTTAGGAAGGGAACCACCCTGACGTTTTATGATTAACTAAGTTCAGAAACTGCCGATGTACGAAGTCAAAACATAAAAACTCAAACTAGAGGTTAATTTAAAATTTGAACTAGTAATTTAGGTTTAGGGGCCTAAAGTAAAACTTTCAACTATAAACTACGCGAAAATACGAACCACAACCACCGTGCCCGGCATGGCAACTATCGGACGGCATCGTTCCGGTCCCGATCGGCGTGACCACCTCCTAGTCTGAGATCTGTGAGCTGTGCTGGCTTTGGGTTTGCAGGGCTGGTGGTATATATGGGTGAGGGTGGGAGCGGACGTCTGCGATGACTGCACGGTTTGGCGGCAATCGAGGCAGGCCGGCTTGGGAGAGGGAAATTTGTTCGAGTCCCAAAATGAGCTGTACTACGTGAGGGCTTTAAAGGGAAGTGTAACGATCTGAATTGGCCTTTAAAAGGTAGAGACAGGTGGGTTGGCGCTGATTGGCCGGAGCTTAGGAGCTCTGAGTGGCTGGATCTAGGACCGTTGGAGCCGCTGAGGGTTTAGATTTCTGGAAGGGTTTGGTGAATTGATGGAAACGCAACAGTCCAAACTACGATGTTACACATCGCAATTATTGAAGGAGGGGGGGGGGGGGGCGAAGTGTTTGCACAGAATAGTAATTTATTGGCTGTAGAAAACAGATCTTATTGCTGGATGGTTTTAATAGAAGGAATATTCAGCTATAAATGCATTGGGATTTGTGGGTGGTCACCCTCGGCGATTTTCATATCCATATTTACAAACAAAAACAAAAAATGGCGTCCGGTAAAATTGCCGTAAAAATCTTTTTAAGCCGAGCACCATGGTTGCGTTCAAGGGGCAAGTAAAAATAGTAAAAGAGTATATAATTAAGGTAGTGAAAGAATGCTAAAACGCATTTAAGGTGGGGCTTTATCTTTGCAGTGGCAGAACTTAGATATCATGGAAATTTTTCATAAAAATTGTGAGCGCTACAAATCAAAATAAAAAATATCACATTTGACAAGTTCACATCCTATTTAGGAGGTTAAGTACCTTTGCAAAGGAAGCTCCTCCTATTCTATAACTAATCTAAAATAGGTCGGCTTTATGCCTATAAAAATTAAAAGGAAATCATTACAAATGTACAAATTGTTTGGAGTTACGATGACCGGAAGTGTGTGCGTCGCGGCACATTTTGGTGACTTTTTCTTAAGCTTGTAGCTGGAGAACCAGAAGGAAATTTCGAGTTCTGTTTTCGCAGAATGGTAGAATGAAGTTGTGTCTATTAAGAATTTCTATGATGGGTCAATTCGGATGGTAACTCCTGGAGATACAGTGGTTTGAAGTTGGAGGTCGGACAAGTCAAGGGCGGGGGGCGCCAAGACTTGATAAAAAAAAACTAGAGTTCGTGAAAACGGTTTTTCCCGGAGGTTTTTTTGACAGCTGGAGTCCCGGTATCCTCTCCAAAAGGGTTTTGGCCAAAAAGCCCTTACAAGAGCAATATCCCGGAGGAGTAAGGTATCTGCGTGATTAGGGACGAAAGATTGCATATTTCTTCGGGACTTGCGTCGGAGATAACTTTTCGCACAAGGCGTTCACAGCAGTATTGAGAACGTCGGCTTGTGACACGGCACGAACACTCAGCCATAGGCACTTGTCGTTTTCGTACAAGACGAAAGTCGGGACGTCAGCTTTCTTCGGTATCGATAAAGCGGTGCCGAAGTCCATCTTTACTTCACTGTCTAAGAACTCGCATTCAGGGTAGGTTGCGAAGTTATTCGGGTTAGTGGCGCCATCGTCTAGCGGGCGAAAGAAGCTGCTTTCACGGCCTGGTCGAGGTGGTGGTAGTGGTTTCTTGTCGAGAATGAGGGGGTCGCCTCTGCCGAGCAGGGAGCCTTCATTCCGGAGGAGGCAGGTTAACAGCGTGGTGGATTGCCCTAGTAGGTTGCGAGGTTTGTAGTCTTTGTCTCTGAGGGCAAAGCCGAAGCCAGTTTTTAGTCCACGGTTTATCACGGGAGCGGTCGACTGCGAAGGTTTGAAGAGAAAGCAGTCGGGAATGGTTTTTTCGACCGTCTTTAAAAGTGAACCCAGGGATAAAGTCTGGTCGTCGGCGGCATCGTCCGGGAAGTGGATCCTCTTGCCGGACAAAAATGGAGCGGCAGGCTGCAAAGCATCCGGTAGCCGCGGGGACGGCAGCAGGGGAAGCTTGCGGGCGAGAGGGAGAAGACGGCTTGCGTTTCTTAAGAGCGCCAGAGGGAGGCGTCGAGTCCCGTTTGCGGGAGTCACGGCTGGAGGCAGAGGTTACCCAGGCTTGCGTAAGAGCGTGTCGGGCGGAAGACGTGCAAGAGGGAGGCGGCATGGGATTGTCTTGCATCAAACGGACCGTTTCCTGGACGATGTTCCGGACTTCGCTGCGGGAGACGCTTCTACCTATTCAGGAGGAGTTGGACGATAAATCCAAAGGAGAGTTGCGGGCCGGCGAGCGAGAAGCTGCCGTTGCTCGTTGAAGGGATTTCTTGGCTTCACGGTAGATGACTTTCGCCCGTTGAAAGTCGTCTTGTAGAGCAGGAAGATCCAAAGGCTCGGCCGGCGGGGTGCGGTGGCCGAGTTTCAAGGGAGAGTCCGTGTAGACATTAACGCTTCTAAGTTGTGCTTCAGTGAAGGAGGCGGTAGGGATCGGGCCAACGGCGGCGAAGTCGAGGGCGGAGATCCAGCGATCGCCGAGGGAGAAAGCAGTAGCTTGCGGGTGAAGGAGAGCATGAGAGGGAGCGGCGAGCGAAGTGGGAGCTTCGGAAGCGGCGGCTGTCATCGGGTAGAATCCAAATTTTCGTACGAAAGATAGGGGAACTGCGGCGCGAGGTGGCGTGGAGACACCTCTGAAGGAAAAATGAATACCGAAAGCGTCCGCGCTCTTGCTTTTATAAGGGAGTACTGCCACGCACAAGCGCAGTAGGAACATGCAAGCAGGCGCTTGCGCACCGGAAGAAACCTCCAGGGGAACATCACATTCGAGGAACGTAATGCTAAATTATCAGGTTAAGATGTTATGGCAACAAAGAAACTAATTTTAATCAAGTTAAAATTGTCGTTTTTTTGCTAAAGTGCCGTGTCTCTGCTTTGCCTAGGGACAGAACAGTACCCTGGGTCTATCTGTAACGCACTGCAAAGTCAGCTGAGATCAGTTTGCTGCAGGCTGAATGAAGCCTCCTACCTTTGTACTGATACTACAACTGGTCAGCATTACCCACGTGAAATGTAGTTTTGGCTATCATTTTTTTATAGGAAGAATCCTTACGTTCAGTTTGCCATCCGCTGGATCCTGTTCGTCATCGTCAATATCAGGTTTCCATTTATCAAAGTCAAGTTTAAGCCAAACTGGCTTTTGTGACTGTGAAATTAGACGTGGCCAAAGTGCTGGAGATTGCTTTTTTATGTTGAAATCTACCTGGCGATCATTAACCCTGTAGTGGCTGTCCTACAAAATACAACATTACACAGTAAATCAGTGCTAGATTTATTTCATGAAACTTAACTGTAAAATCTACAAAAAAACAAACTGAACAAAAAAAGTAATTATGAATTTGAATGAAAAAATTCGACACAAAATCTACTAGCTTATAATGTCGAGTATTCCCTACTACCAATTTGTATGGTCATGGGTGGTATGAGAGAAGGTAGCATACATCAAGTTGTTTTTTAAATGCGAGCACTGAAAGGGCTTTCACAACTTCCGCCAGCAACTTATTTCACATGTTGCACACTCTGAAAGTAAATGACTCTTGTCATAATGATGTCCCAACAACGTTGTTTCACAACCTCAGCTGCGTGGTTTCTAGCCCCAAGATCATCAGCAAGATTATTCAATAAGATTAACATCTTGTGTGGAGAGTGATGGAGTGCAAATGTTTGGAAACATCAATTTGCTTTGATTTGCATGCCAACATTCATGAAATTTGCTCATCTAATGTTTGAAAAATGTCACACGAGACTCCCAAAAACGCACACTTTCACAATG
>JAHWFP010183559.1:0-10972 GCA_023313725.1 Lithobius niger | reverse complement strand
CCCCCCCCCCCCTGAAAGAAAGAAAAGATCTCTTTATTACATTCCCAAGTTCATTACATTTGCGTGGTTTATTTCTGTAGAATAAGTACAGCATTGCTCTCGCAGGCCTTTCGCGAGCCGACCATTACTAGGCCTGTTTTTTTTTTTTTATGTTTGCCGTAAGTACACAATTCAAAAGGCTTTAGTTTTGTCGTGTTGAACTGCCTTTCTGAATGGCAATATGTTACCAATGGAAGTAATGCCACGACCTTACTCGGTGTCGCGATGAGCAGCTTTGAAAAATATAATAAGAGGTTACGAAAAATCGATTGAAGCCTAATAAAAACCATCACAACGCAGCAGACACCGACATTACCAAAACAATTTAATTCGATATTTCGGCAACAAAATTCGCAGCAGTCTTTGTCGAGGACCCTGAATTAAGATGTCCGATACCTGTTTGTTGCATTTTTAAACCCATTTGCGATCCTCGTTGCAAGTATATATATGGCAATGTTGGGGAAAGAATAAAAAAGTAACTAGATAGTCGTCTTCGTTTTATAGGTCCTCGACAAAGTTAGCTTATTCTGTGCGCGGTGTATCTTGAGTCCTGCAAGTATTTTATGATCGGCTACGTCTTCCTGGAGGGGGTGGCTTTAATCGATGGCCACCATTGTTTTTGTAACCATCTTGGATATCAACAAGGCACTCTGCTACTGAAAACGTACAATCGATTATCTGTGTTCGTTCTGCGGAGAACTCAAGATAGGCCACGGACTCTATAAATTGTTTTGTATATCGGTATCAACGGCTTTGAAATTGTTGTTATTTATAAGTTTGGCACCAACTATTCCGCCATTGTAGCCTAATTAAATGAACATAACACTTTCTGTACTATAAAACAAAGACAGAAAGAGCACATATCGTCTTGAGGTAACGTTTTCAATGAACGTGTATATGGAGAACACACGAATCCATATAAAATCCCTATACCCTTTTAAAGAAAATTCCTCTGAAAACTTGCTAAAATTAACAAGCTTAAAATCATTTAATTAATAAACAAAAACGGAACGTTAAATGTTTAGAGTAAGGGTCTAAAAGTCAAAATTTAGATGGAACACGGACAAGCTTTGACAGTCAGGGTCTAGGTGTAAAATTTTGTCAGTATGAGGCTGGTAAACATTACACCCTTACTACCCGGTGGTTAGCTTAGTTTTAGTCTATTCGGACAGAACGTGTGTATGAACGGTTGTAGCAGGTTTTCTTTGTTCTTAGAATATTGTTGTGGAACTTTAAGAACACAATTTTCTTGTGAAGTTTGGCTTTTTGTCTTTTGATACGAAATTGTGTCGTCATTTTCTGAACCACAAAGATTTTTCATTCTATATTTTGTTTAATTACCGAGTTGATCAAATTGCTGTTTGTTACAATGTGGCCTACTTTCTACGTTATAGAGCAGTGACATTTGCCGCCATATTGGCACCAATATGGGTTTTGGAGGGCATAACTACAAGGTGCACTACATAAAAATGGAGGGAAAAACAACGGAAGAGCGGATTTCTTAGGCTTAAAATAACGTTGTTTTCTCCAACAACAAAAATCGCGCGTTTTCGGTCTAAGAAATCACTCGTCACAGCATCGGCTTCAGTATGACGCCCTTCTGTTTCTGTCTGCAGTGCCCCTTGCAGCTAACCAATTAAGGCTCCACCATAGAGTTATATACAATAATACTACGTCGTGTCACTGCTCTATAGGCTAAGCTTTCGTGTTTATAATGTCTTCTTTTTTGTCGCATAACGTCTTTACGCGACGGATCTAAATCGTTCTTTTCATATTTACGAAACTTAAAAAGCTTTTACGCCATATAAAAAGTATACATCGCCGTGTGTACTTTTAATTTTTTTTTTTTTAGATCTGCACTCTTTGTGGGCCCTATGAATTTGTAATTCGCTGTCTCTTGTCTCTCTACTCCCACTCTCCATTCAGCCACGTTATTCGTCGAGCGTATTGATCAGTGGTTGGCATGCTTTTAGTAGCCTGCATATATACCTCAGTCCTTTTCTCCGATCTACCTTACCCCCCTTTCGGCCGTGAATGGGGCCGAATTTCGACGCACTCGCCTCGCAGTTGTGACGGAACATGATAATGAGGAGGTTGTTAGGTTTTGCCAATGGTTATTACAGGGTTGCACATGCCCATTATTTCGCGGTAAGCGTAAGCTTACATAACAGATCCTTAGACGATTCTTGTGTTTAAACTCTTGTTTCATACGACCTGTAAATAGCAGGGTTTGCATGTTTGATTTGCACACTCCTCTTAGTAGGATAGTTCACGTAATGTATACGTGCGTATATAATAAAGTGCTTGTTTATATAATCTATAACGCTTTAAAGAGAGGGAATTTATGAAACTCGATGGTTATACGCTAATAATGCGCGTGTTGCTTCCTGCGTAAGCAAATGGCAAACACATTTTCAGGCATAGTGATTTTATTTAATGTAGGAGTGATATGAACTGAATAAAAAATACATAAAAAAATTTAAGCAAAACCAAAAACTCATAAAGAGGCGACTAAGTTAAGAATGGTTCGGTCTCTCAAAGGAGTGATATGAAATTTAAATATTATTAAAATTAGGACTGAACCTACTGTTGACGTGGCACTTACCCATCTGCAGGCTATTTGAGTCTGAATCTAATAGACAATTAAAAAAAAAGTGATATCATATCAAAAATCAAAACTGATAAAAGGGACCACCAAGTTCCGAACGGTTCGGCTCTTCAAAGGGGTGATATCAACACACCAAACCATTCGCCACGTTAATCGCACCCAACAACTTTAGACTTTAAATGTAAACTTGAACATTGCAACCGAAAGTATAGCAATGTTCTATAGTTTTCATTTAATCTTCGAACTATTAGTCGGTGCGATTAATTTGGTGAATGTTTTGGTGTGTTGATATCACTCCTTTAAAGGGCCGAACCATTCGGAACTTAGCGGTCCCTTTAACCAGTTTTGGTTTTTGATATGATACACAATAACTGTAAACAATATGATTTGAATAACAAAGAAAAAATGTTTGAAAAAGCAAAAAATGAAACAGAATTTAGGAATTACAGTTTTGCAGGAACCGTTTTAACAAATTTACATGTAACAAATGCGCTTCGAAAACATAACACTATATGTAACCCCAGCTCGATTTAATAGGTTGCCCATTGACATATTAAACTTAGTGGTAAGAATACAATTGAAGAAATAAAAAGATATTGTTTAAACACTTAACAGCATGTGAAGTTAAGGACGACCATTGGTTAAATTATTGGTACATTATTGTTTGATTAAGTGTTAGTTTAATTGTTATTATTAGTATTTTTAATTCGTTTTGATGTTTTACAGTTACCATATTTTTATCGTACTTCTATAGTTTCTGTTTTGTTCTTGAAGCGATTTTTAATTTTTATATTGACTTTTAACGTATGCTGTAATAAGGTATTCGTTATTTTTTATACGTTGTACGGCAAGTGGCATTTTGAATGGTTGTAACTATAAAATTTATTAACGGGTCGACTGTAAATTTTGTATGTCTCCTATTTTCACAAGTTTCGAAGTGAATTTAAAGCCGTTATTTGGCAATAACAATATTATTATTATTAACACACAAAAAATTATAAAATTATAGATAAAATAATAGATGAAATATAAATTCCTTCGTAATGCCATTTTAAATGCGAAAAAGTTAAGTTAAGTTGGACTTGTATGAACAGAATGGAGCTGAAAATTTAAATTGGATAAAAGATGTGGATTAGTTCAAGTAATGGACGAGTAATACAGAAAAACCATATCAATATTTTTTTTTAATCTAAGACCTATTAGTGAAATTCGAACGAAACGGAATGGAATGGAATGAAGTGTTTTTAACCAGAGTATTGAATCACTTTTCAATTTGGACAGGGAGAAAATCAGTTTCAATTTAGTCTGCATTACTACGGTTTGGTCTGAAATATTGAAAATATACCAAACGTTACCAAACGTTATCGGACTTCTTCATTCTCTGACTGGTGACGTAAAACTGATTTAAACCGAAAATAAATTCTTCGTTTGCGTTGAAAGGGAAACAATGTTAAACACGGAAACGCTTTTCTTTTCTTATCAAACTTTAAAGCTTTAAGGAAAATATTTAAAATTGTATTTTTTTTCTTCTTTTTTTCCTTAGACATCAATACATCAATATCATACCATTACATTTCTTTGGTGTATATATCAAAAGAATCCATAGTTGTGGTTTTGTTAACCATAATACTCAGCCCGACTTTAAATTAGACACTATATCACTAAAATTTTTTTAAATGCCCGATTCACTGAGCGTTAATCCACAAATATGACGTTTCAATTGGCAATTTAGATTTTTCCTCAATATCGTAGAAAGGAAATAACCTAAACAACTAGCAAAATAAATTTTTGGTATGTGGTATATAGCATTACTATACTTCTCATTTCCGTCATGAACCAATACTTTCATGGTTTAACAACTGCCCTTTTTCTAATTTTTCTAATTTCAAGTCTTATAAGTTTTGTTATTAAAGCCTTTTGTTAAATTTGGCCGTAAAATCGTTTAGGAAAGCATGTGTAGAGAAATTTAGCTACTTTTGTGTGAAATCGACGAAGCTGTATAGACGCGAAAATATCAGACTTGGTTACGAGTTAAACAAGCGACTGCAACGACTACCTATAGTTGCAACCAGTCTTCTGTACTCTTACGCCACTTTTTCAACGAGAATATTGAGGCGCACATCTCTTATCACGCACCTTCTGCAACAGTGATCTCTATTATAATCTAAAAGTAGTAACCATCACAATTGCCGGTTAAAAATTTGTTAAAGGCCTAGCTTTAGATTTTACGCGTAATTGTCAGCTTTTCGGCCTAATTTGTACGTGCCGTTTTAAATTCGCAAGTAGCAGCTAACGGAGAATTGGATTCGAGAGTATAGGCCTATTTATTCATGCAACACTGTATCGAGAGTTATTTTTTTTAATGAAGCTAATGTATGTCGTCAACGAAATCCTTTTCTTTTTTTACGATTGCGTGTCCTCCTGTAGCCTAGTGGTTAAATGCGACGATGAAATGTTATTATTTCATTGAATTACGTAGAAAACGTCCATTAGCTATAAGGAAGCAACGATATTTTAGTTTGGCCTGTTTTTTAAAATCCACTTGACTGCCACTGAAGTATGACGGACGGACAAAGTGTTTGCTATAGAGCAGTGACGCGACGTAGTATTATTGTATATAGCTCTATGCTGGAGCCTTAATGGGTTAGCTGCAAGGGGCACTGCAGAGAGAAACAAAAGGGCGTCATACTGAAGCCGATGCTGTGAAGAGTGATTTCTTAGATCTAAAACGCGCGATTTTTGTTGTTGGAGAAAACAACGTTATTTTAAGCCTAAGAAATCCGCTCTGCCGTTGTTTTTCCCTCCATTTTTATGTAGTGCACCTTGTAGTTATGCCCTCCACAACCCATACTGGTGCCAATATGGCGGCAAATGTCACTGCTCTTTAGAACGAAGTTGAAACTGAGACTGTTTTGTTGTTGTTCGTCTCAACCGAATCCCCGCAAGTAAACCTTGCTAGATAGCCATTTGAAACACAATTCTGTTCTGCGTCTTTCCAAATAGCACCTATAGGCCTATTTATTTGCCGACAGTTTTTTTCACAGGTCAATTTTCACCACATTTTAAAACAATAAACGACGGTTATTACAGATTTTTAAGTTACGATTTTACGAAGCAAGGGTGCGATCCTTGCAGTTCGAATGCTAGCTATACCACATAGTATTATCGAAAGCCACCCACGCCAGTTTCTCGCCCTGAAATTACCAAGCGTATGCCGGAGGAAGCTCCGCCTCCAAGTCCTCCTACGACTTGTCTCCGACGACCGGAATTTCGTACTGGGAAAATTTATGTGTGTAATTTTGAAGATGTTTTTGACAAGTCCAACCGCATAGCATGCTTGTTCGAGTATAGCCCTCAGCCTAACCTCTGGGATGCCATGATGAACTGATGGGTGGCAAGGGAATTCACGAGTCGGGATCATAAGATAGCCAGCTTTCAAAAAGGAAGATGTGATAAGCATATCTTATATCTTTGAGGCGCAAATAATAGGAAACGTGGACAAGACTGTGTGCCTGTGTGTTGAATTCCAGATATACCTTGTTGGAGAAAATATTTTCATGTTCTACATACGTGAAAAAAAAATATATGTATAACGGAAGGAACTGTTAGATCTGACTAACAGAAAAAATCTTAAACACGTTTAATTAATCATTTTCACACGTATTCCACGTCTGTGTGTCCAACATTTGCCTCCCGAACAGGACGCCATGTCTTTCAGGACAGGATGGTAATACTTCGACAAAAGATTTCATGTTGTATAAAAATGCTGCGGTGTGTGCCATCACGAGTTTCGAGAATACCTCGTTTCTGATTTATAAGAACGAGGACACAGCAGGTATTCTCATGTCAAATTGATGGCACACCTTGCAGCAATTCTAAAGGACATGGAATTTTGTCACAAGCAACAAAGTTAAATGTTTAAGGTCCATTGCATCCAGTTTTAATCCGCAATTATTTTCATATAATCCATTTTTACTGTCTACGCCAATTCATACTCGAATGCTAAATAAAGGAGTTCATTTGCATAATTTATGCATTCGTTCTTGCTCTATCACTAGACGGTGAATTAGTGGTGTAGCAGTATTTTGTTTCAAAGAGTGACTGGCTTAGTAAGTGGAATGATGTTCTGCCAATTGTGGCAGTTGTCTTTTCGCTCTTTCTGAGGTCACTGTATACCTGCACTGTAACAACATAGTGTTTTAAAACGCATTTTAGACACGCCTAGAAAAAAGCATTTTACAAATTAGCACGGGCTGTATGTCTGTCGCAGTCATGAAATGCCTTTGAAATAAAACGTTAGATTTTAATTTGCAACACTTTGTAAATCACACGGTTAAAATACGTATATAGCGGCAAAAGTGTTTCAAGTAAAACGGTAGTGTTGTTATATTAAAACAGTAGTGTTTACTTTACAACACGATGATATAAACGTAAGGGTCTTCGCTAAACACAATTTTCAAAAACATATGCGTTGCAATAAAACACTACTGTTTTATTTTAAACAGGCTTTTATCATAAACAGTAATGCTTTGAAAGAAATCTTCTCAGCTATGGTGCTATTAGTAAAACGCTGTTACGTTTTTTTCAGTTAAAAACGCCTAGAAACGTTTTCTAGGTGTGTTTAAAATATGTTTATTTTAAGACACAATTTTTTACAGTGATATATTATCACAAGACCTGTCTTTACTAATGCAGGCTGTAAGCTTTCTTAACCTTTAATGTTTTAATTGAATTTTTTTTATTAACTATCTATGTTATTTCTAGTGTGAGGCCAAGAAAGCAAATGCTTTCCTCGCTGTCTGTAAGGCCTCTAAACCATGCGCAATGGCTGTTTGCCGTGACGTCACCATGAGTTAACCAATGACGAACGAGAACAACGGCTATTTGGCAGTCTGATTGGACTAGCCCAGTCACGTGATATGCACGTCACAACAAACAGCCATGGCGCGTGGTATAAAAATTAATTAAGTGGCTCTCGTGCGTGGTACTAAAAAAATTGATGCGAGCGGACGGTTTTTTACGTTTTGTTCGTGATTTTTCAGATGCGAAAGACGGTCGTTTTTTTTTACCAAACAAAACGAATAAGTCATTCTTTTTATCCAAGTTTTTAGTTGTGACATGATCCTTAGATTCGTTGCTAGGCGATCATATGAAAGAGCAAAGAGCTCATGTAGTCATCGGCTCCAGGTAATGTGTGGTGAAAGTGCTGATGCGCGATTAGTAATTTTTTTTTTAGACAATGTCATAAGAAAAAGTTTCATGCGCTAAGAAAAAGACCCAAGCGTGCGCTACTGAGAACCACTTAATTAACTTTTAATGGCCTAACCTTTAGGTGATAAAGGGATAAACAGCGTTAACCTCAGATGAGTGTTTCATGGTGTGCGCAGTTGATAAAGCGTCAGCTAAGATCGAGTCCAGTCTTCCGTTGTCTTTTCTTAATTTCTCAAGAAATATCTTCTATTCTCAAAAGGCCAGTCTTTAATTATTCTGAGTGTCTGCTTCGTTTTCTTTTGCCCGTATTCAGCCACCAGCCTAAACATTGTTGTAGGAAAGAAAAAAAACTTCATTGCTGATTTGACTGCGTTTCATGGTCCCTGCATAAGTGATTAAAATAGACCTGGTATAGGCGAATATTCAAATTATGTTTTAGAACTAGTTAAGACACAGACAACAAATCAATGTCTGTATATCAACTGGTTTAATATTTAAATTATGCTAACTTTGTAATAATGTGTAAGTTATGTAAAATTTTGTTTTTTTCGGGTACCTTCTGAAATTCTTTTTAAGATTTTTGGCTTGTCTTCGTAGGAAACTCAGAAAGAAAACTTTAGATTGGCCGTGCTACGCACCAGGCGGGCTTGCCCACTCTCGATGGGACGATCATCGCAGCTGTGATAGAATAATCGATAACCGTGATTTTCTCTCCAATAACAATTAGATATATTCACCAAATTTTTTTTCGGATTTTTATCACCTCCCAAAACAAACCGAAATCAGAAAGAATTCACCAAAGCCCAAATTTGGCTACCCTTCCCTACAACAGAATTTTCGACACCAGCAATTTTTAAAATTTATACAGTACTTTTACTATTTAAAATTAAAATAGCAGGTCAATATTCATATTTTTCGTAGTCATTGTCTACGACTATGAAAAGTATCAATTTCAACCTGCTATTTCAAATAATATAAATTTTTTAAAGAGCCGATGTCGAAAATTGTGTTGTGGGAATGGTGTAAATTTTTTAAATGGCTGGTGCCGACAATATTGTATTGTGGGACTAGTATAAATTTAAAAAAAATAGGTGATATCGAAAATTGTGTTGTGGGAACAGCATAAATGTTAAAAATGACTTCTGTCGAAAATTGTGTAGGGCAGTGACACGACGTAGTATTATTGTGTATAACTCTATGGTGGAGCCAGTTACTGGGTTAGCTGCAAGGTGCACTGGAGGGGGAAAAGAAGAGCGTCTTACTGAAGCCAATGCTATTAGACTGGATTTCTTAGGCCTAAAACGCGCGATTTTTGTCGATTTGTTGGCAGTTGCTGACATTTTTAAGCAAGTGGAATCTTTATTTTCCAATTACAACCTAAGCAGCATAAGGGATTGGAGAAAACAACGGTTTTTTTTAAGCCTACGAAATCCACTCTCAAAGCACTGGCTTGACTAGAAGCGCCGTTGTTTAACCCACCATTTCAATCTAGTGCACCTTGCAGGTATCTCTCTTGTAGCAATATGACGTCACTTGACGCAGCTCTATTGTGGGAAAAAGTAGCCAAATTTGGGTTTTGGGGAAACAAATCCTGAGGTAGTTACAACACAACGTCAATAACATGGCCTCAAGAACACTTTAGCATGTCTTTAATGTGAATATGTCTAAACGAAAGGTGTCCTTTATATAACACTCTTTTTTGCTTTGTTTTGTCCTTTTGTAGTGTACACAATTACATCTTTGATGGTGAGGATAGTTTTATAAAGCTTAATTTTAGGAACCAATAAAGCTCTAGCACTAAGAAATAAAAGCAAAAATAAATCAGTAATCAAATCATGAGAAAACGAAATACAAAAAAGGAAGTGTTTTATTTTCCGTCTATACACGAAGTAACTGATGAAAAACATGTAAAACATGTAAAAGTTACATGTAAAACAAACTAACAGATAAAGGTAAAATAAAAATAACAACAGTCATGCTAATAAAGAAGGCTGATCCTGGTTTCAGTGAAATCTCCGGAATATCATAAAATAGCACTTAAGCAAGGCTGTTTTTGTCAATATGTGTGTGTATTTTAACATTTTGTTGTGTACCAGAAAGGCAATGTCTCTTTCGAAAATTAAACTTCTGTGGTATTTTATGACTTCACTGGAACCAGGATCAGCCCTTGTTTATTATTCCTCCTGTACACAAAATAATCGGATGGAACAGTCAGTCATGCTGGTTATGCTATCACACAGTACAACACAGTAAGTAAACCAAAGAAATGAACAAATTTGAAACAAAACCCACAAGAGTGAAAGAACCCTCCAAGTTTCAGCCAATCAAATTGAAGTAGTGATATATCCGAGCAAAAATGGCTACCACCAAGTTGATACATTAGTTGTCAATCTAAGGCCACCGACTCTTGGATCAAAGGTTAAGGTTACAAGATCTGATAATGGACAACTGAAACATTTATTTTTTGGTGTTAACGCAAATGTAAGTGATACATACTTGCAAAGTACATGACGACAACAAAACTTAAATTTGTACGTTCGTTCAACCGCTAGATGTGGGAAGAACTGTCCTCACATGAAGTCACGGCAACTCCTCCAAATGTATCATTCGACCTGCATATCTTTAGAGCACTGGAAAATACAAAAGTAGGCAAAGAAATGAAATTAGGAAGTGTTGTTGTTTAGGTATGCGTTAAAACTCCATGATCATAGAATTACAGTCACATGCCTTACGACCTGCATAAGTAAATGAGTTACACAGTTCGCAAATCCGACTCCGTTTTACTTTGGTTAATTTCTAGCCTTAGCAGGTTTCTTAAAAGTGAATCAGCTTAGTTGGATTCGTGAACAGTTTGGGGAAAAGTGACAAAGGCGAGTCCCCGACACTTGCTGAAATCCAACAAGATGTTACAAACTTGACAAAAGTTTGAAGATCTTAGTCAACTAAACCATTTCATCGGTGATGTCGTTTATAAAGGAACTCTTAACAAGTAAATTAGTAAATTAGTTGTTCATCTTTATTGCTGTCATGAACAGCTGAAAGTATCTTTAATGCTGTCATGGATAACTGAAAATATCTGTATTGCTGTCATGGATAGCTGAAAATATCTGTATT
>JAHWFP010183558.1:0-10729 GCA_023313725.1 Lithobius niger | reverse complement strand
GGGTAACGGTTTGGTAAGTCCGGTAAGTCGCGACGCAAAGCAGTAATTTATAAACTGCCGTGGATACTAAAACAATTTATCAAAACTGCCGCTTCAGTAGACAAACAAAAAATGCACACTAACGATGCCAAAGCAGTGATTTTCTAATTCCCCCCCCCCCCCCAAAAAAAGGAAACAAAAAATTCACTACTAAGATAAGTTGACATACATAGTTTTACTGCCGAGGTCGTATCAGTGACACTGTAATTTGTCACTCCTTCCCCCTTCCGCCCCCCCCAAAAAAAAAACAAATTAACGCCATAACGTGATGTTAGATCTTCATGTATTTAATTGATGCTCATACACGAACACAAGTGAAATTATCAAATTTTAATGTTTTCTGTTTTTTGTTATTATCTTTCTAGTTGCTGATTTTAGTCTTTCTACTATCAAGTGGAAAAGGAAAGAGCGACGACAGCAGTAAGTACATTCCTCTAGTTCATGATTTTAATAATATAACGGGAAGCTGCTACGACAGATGGGTTTTAGGGGAAAAAAACATGGAAAGAAGAGCAGATGGAAAAAATAGTTTTGGGAAAAAATCAGAATGGAAAAAAAACAGAAAGAAAAAAACCAAAAGAAAAGCCACGAAACTAAAATCCACGCCAAAAGCCGCAAAAAAAAAATGAAAAACTTGCACCCTGCCTGGTGAAATTAGAGCCCAGCCAAAAGGTCTAACCACTAATAACAACAGCAGCACGAAAAACCAAACAACTCGACAAAACAAAGTGGAAATTCTGTAGCCAAGGTATCAACCTAAGCTGTAACAATAACAACAACAACAACACGAAACAAACAAAAAAAAACACTACAAAACAAAGTGGAAATTCTATAGCCAAGGTATCCGACCTAAGCTGTGTAATAATAACAACACGAAAAAAAAAAACTACAAAACAAACTCTTTTGCTTCGTCTTCTTACCGGAGGCTTTTTTTTTTTTCTACGGTTTTTTTTTTACGTCAGCTTTTTTCTTTCGGATTTTATTTGGTAACTTTCTTCCCTCAGTTGTTTTTGTCCAGGCTTTGTTTTTCTGCGCACTATCAGCTAAATCGTTGTGATAATGAGGGCAAGGCTTGGCGTGACACGCGTAGCATGAACTTTAACTGAGAATATACCTTCACAATTTTCTAACGGCAATTATCCAATGGAACTACAGTAAACACCAGCCATCAGCCAATCATTGCCTTTCACACCGATTAAACGACGACACGACGTTTTATCACTTCAAACTGTCAGCTGTGTGCCTCAATCTTGTTTTAACAACCGAATCGATTGCCTTTCTGGTCTTTGCAGCATAACGCAACCCCCCCCCCCCCCCCCGACAGAACTCCATTTAACTAATTTCTAGTAAACAACTACGTGCGAAAATCATTGCCCGTCACGATGAAACGCGAAATGGCTTCCCTACACAGGCACGGATATTCATTGGCTATGGCATGGTAACCAAACCATGCGTGTGAAAGTAGGCAAGTCCATGGTCGGGACGATCAAAGCTTCCTCATATGTTAGTAAGGCTTAAGAAGTAACAACGTATTATAATCACTTTATCGTGTGCGTGGCGTATCTTGAGTCCTGGAAGTATTTTATGAGCGGCTACGTCTTCCTGGAGGGAGCGGCTTTAATCGACGGCAGCCATTGTTTTTGTAACCATTTTGGATATCAACAAGGCACTCTGCTACCAAAAACGTACAATCGATTATCTGTGTTCGTTCTGCAGCGAACTCTAGATAGGTCGCGCACACTCTAGTAAGCACTTTAGTAATTACCGCATAGATAAAAGCCACTACTAAGTGCAAGTGATTTAAAAAATTTCACGACGTTTCGTCCCTCAGGCCAGGGGCGTTATCAAAGCTTAACGCTCGCTTCGGCTTAGAACGGGAGCAACGTCATCAAGATACTCAAAAACTGCCACTAGGCGTGCTGAAGCACAAAAAATGAAGCACAAGCTACGCCACTCACAGCGTTGAATTGTATGAGCGGCACTAGTCCGACAGCCGGCACAAAAACCCAAAAGAATTGTCTCCACAAAATGTTTTTGCGCAGAGATGTTCTATATGTCCTTACTCCAAAACATAACGATGCCACCTTGTATTGGCGTCTTTGGGGAATTCAAGATGGCGTCCAAAATGGCGTCCTTGTATTCAAGATGGCGTCATTGTATTGTATTGGCGCCCTTGGAGACTTCAAGATGGCGTCCAAAAATGGCAACGAAAAACAGTTTTTTGCTTCTAGCGTCTAAACCGTTCATCCGATTAAAAATTAACTGGTTACTAATTATGTTTAGAATAAAATTTCCTTTAAAAAAGGTTCTCTTCATATTTTTGGTAAACTTAACCCTGCTTGCCGAAATTCGTTATTTAAAGCAACATCCGGCCTGCCTTATAACCTTCCACCTGCCTTTTAACAGCCAAGCAGCTATCGCATACGCGCATTTACCGTAGCCAAGGTCAACTGAGACAGTAGCTTCGTTCTTCTCAGCAAAGAATGCAGTTACTGTCTCAGTTGGCATTGTGCCTAATAGACATGCCAGCGTGAACGCATTAATTGTGTCGTCAAAAACCGGAATGATTCTTGTACTTTAAAACCACAATTTATAATTTTCTAGGCCAGTGCCTTATATAATTTTGCTTCGGCGATCTATTGGAATAATTCATTTTAATTTTTACTGCCTTTTTTTTAGATTTCTGATCTCATAGTAATTACTAGTAAACGATTAAAATTAGTACTGCGCACACACAGATAAAACTTCAAGGTCATTGTAGGCGCGCAAAGGATCAACCGAAAATCTCCTAGACGCCACATTTTAACGCGGATTTTTAGCAAGGTCTAGCGGAAAGTAAATAGACCTTAGGGGCCGTACTTGATGTGGAGGATCGAGATAAGTGGCGAAGGGAGGTATATCCCTTTAAGTTAATTTAGGCCGTTAACGCATGTTACATATACAATTCCTGACTTTAAACAGCTACAGTACCCGTTCTAATTCGAATAAATGGACGTGATTATGCTTAGATGAAAGATGAAGATGTATATTTTCCAACAAGGGTAATTGAAAATTTTTATATTAATTAGGAACTAAGCAACGGCAGTTTACATACGCTGTAGCGCTGTGCTTTTTGCTCTAATTTACCACAAGTTCCATCTTCAAACAGCTGCAGTACCCGATCTTAAGTCGGATAAATGGACGTGATTACGCTTATATGAAAGATGAAGATGTATATTTTCCAACAAGGTAATTAAAGCGATTTATATTAATTAGGGGCTAAGCTGCGGCAATTTAGATACGTTGTAGCGCTGTGATTTTCACTATTTTACCACATGTTCCATCTTTAAACTGCTGCACCACCCGTTCTAATTCGGGTAAATGGACGTGATTAGGCTTAGATGAAATATGAAGATGTTTATTTTCCATCAGGGGTAATTAAAACTATTTATATTAATTAGGAGCTAAGCTACGGCAGTTTACGTACGTTGTAGCAGTGTGCTTTTCGCTCTATTTTATCACATGTTCCATCTTTAAACTGCTGCACCACCCGTTATAATTCGGATAAATGGACGTGATTAGGTTTAGATGAATGATGAAGATGTATATTTTCCAACAAGGGCAATTAAAATGATTTATATTAATTAGAAGCTAAGCTACGGCAGTTTAAAGATGGAACTAGTGGTAAAAGAGTGCAAAATGCACAGCGCTACACTCTAAAAAAACTACCGTAGCTTACTCCTAATTAATATAAATAGTTTTAATTACCATAGTTGGAATTCGTCTAAGCCTAATCACGTCCATTTATCCGAATTAGAACGGGTGGAGCAGCAGTTTAAAGATGGAACTTGTGGCAAAATAGGACGAAAAGCACAACGCTACAACGTAGGTAAACTGTCGTAGCTTAGCTCCTAACTCATACAAATAGTTTTAATTACCCTTATTGGAAATTATACATCTTCATCTTTCATGTAAGCCAAATCACATCCATTTATCCGACTTAGAACGGGTACTGCAGCTGTTTAAAGATGGAGCTTGTGGTAAATTAGAGCAAAAAGCACAGCTCTACAACGTAGATAAAATGTTGTACCTTAGCTCCTTATTAATATAAATCGTTTTAATTACCCTTGTTGGAAAATATACATCTTTATCTTTCATCTACGCCTAATCACCTCCATTTATCTGAATTAGAACGGGTGGTGCCGCAGTTTAAATTGGAAAATGTGGTAAAATACAGCGAAAAGCAAAGTGCTGTAACGTATGTAAACTGCTGTAGCTTAGCTCCTAATTAATATAAATCGCTTTAATTACCCTTTAATGGTACATCTCCATCTTTCATTTTAGCCTAATCACGTGTATTTATCCGATTTAGGACGGGTGCTGCAGCTGTTTAAAGTCAAGAATTGTATATGTAACATACGTTAATATCCTAAATTACATTAAATAACGAATTTACCAAGAAGGATTAATTTTACCAAAAATATGAATAGAACCATTTTTGACGGAAATTTATTCTAAACATAATTGGCAATAGGTTAATTTTCAATCGGATGAACGGATTAGATGCAAGAAGCAAACAACCGTTTTGCTTTTGACATTTTGGACGCCATCATGAATTCCCCAAGGGTGCCAAGGTGGCATCATTATGTTTTGGAGTAGGGACATACTGTAGGACATCTCTGCACAAAAACATTTTGTGAAGACGGTTTTTTTAGGTTAGGCCAAAAATCAGCATTTGACAATTGGACTGCACGCACAAAAACGTGGCATTCTACTCATTATTCGAGTTCGCAGTGTGGTAGCACTAAACAAACATTATTTTGCGGTAACGGTGGCTATCCTTGAAGTTTTTAGACTGTGTGTTGCTTATCGTGTAAGGATTGTGTCACACGTTTTTATTCAGAAAAGAAAATGCCGTAGCGTAATATACAGTACACTGCACACTTTTGTCTGTTTACATTCATGAAATTAAACCTTGTTGTTTTGACTTCGAATGAATGGAGAGGTATGTAGCATTGTTTTTAAACTTGAAACAAAAAAAACCTCATGATGGGTGTTGGAGAACCACAATTACATCGACACACAAATTTAATTTTCAGGAATTAATTTCTTCCTTGGTCACAATACAATTCAGTAAAAAACTATTAAAAACCCACGGTTGTGTGTGGTGTGTCGTTCATCACACACAATCATGTCTTTTCAATAGTTTTTTTTTACTGAATTTTATTGTGATCCAAGGAAAAAATTAATTCCTGAAAATTAAATCAAATTTGTATGTCGATGTTCTTGTGGTTCTCCAACACCTCATAAGGAGGTTTTTATTTTTACCACAAATTAATTGAAGTTTTACCAGTTAAGCCTGTGATGTCCTGGGCGGGGACACACCTTAGCCCAGCGTGGGCACCAATGGTAATAAACACACGGACTACCAGAGTGTAGGCTACAGCTGATAAGACAGCGAACTTCCTGTTTACTTTTCTTTAAATACAATTATAACAGGAAGTCATGTGATGCAACTTAATACAATATATAATTATAGAAGAGCCTATTAGTAGTTAAAGGGGTATCTTGGTAGGGTTAACATATTGACATGAAATTGATGGCTGCCATTGTGGAGCACACAAGTGACGACTCCACAAAGCCATTAAAGGGATACACGGCCTGCCTTATAACAGCCACGCTGCAGATCGTCATCCACGCATTTACCAGCGCCAAGGTCGGCTGGGGTGGTAGCTGCATTCCTCGCAGCGAGGAACGTAACTGCTGTCTCGGTTGGCTTTTGGAATCGAAACGGCATCAACCTAAAGATTGTGTCGTCACAAACCAGAATGATTCTCGTATTTTAACATCACAATTTATAATTTTCTAGGCTAGTGTCTTATAATTTTGCTTCGGTGATCTATTAGAATAATTAATTCGCATTAGTCTTTTAGATTTTTGATCTCATGGTAATTATTAGCAAATTAGTACATGCACACACAGATAAAACCTCATGGTTATTGTAAGCGTGCAAATCATCACATACATTTGCAACGTACGTAAATTAAGTTCCCCTATATTCAAAAGAAAATCTCGTAGACGCCGCATTTTAAAACGGATTTTTAGCTAGGAATTGGCTAACGGTAAGTAAATAAAACTTTGGGGCCGTATTTGATGTTGAGGATCGGAAAAAATGGCGCTGGGAGGTATATCCCTTTATCCCCTATTGTCTGCTACTTTTAACCCTTTCCTGTCAGATTTATTAGATCCGGCCGTGATTATAGGAGTTCGTTTGCGCACGAGAATTTCAGAAAATTGGACGGGAGGAGGAGGCGGCGGAGCGGCTAACAATGTCAAAATGTTACAATGCTGCAATATGTAACCAATAAGGTAACAATAGGCGAGGCGCACAATATCGGATTATAGTTCACTCGAACAAGATCAACGATGGTTGGGTGCCGGGAAACTAACATTGTCGTTGTTTGAGTTAGCTAGCTCGTTGTGGAGAACCAAAATTAAATGGTCTTGATTTTTCCTTAAATCTTCAAGTTTTAAACCGTAGGGTGCGAGTATTAAGTTGGGCGGCCGACATGACTGAGTGACTTATTTACTTTTTCATTGCGGGCTACGGGAATCCAGTTGAATTGTTTCCGAGATTGTTGCCACGATACTGAAAAAAAAACCCAGAATCAACAGTCGAGATAACGCATGGTAAATCCAGAAACACCCTAATGTGTTGCCATCAAATAATAATCATGGGACAAACCTTCGGCGGAACCTAAACATAAGTATCCATTTCTAATGTTCCGTTTTTTCGAAAACAAAAATTGGTGGACAGTGGACACATATAAAAAGAAATTGAAAAAAGCCAACAAATTAACTGAGCAAACATCGGCTTCGCCGTTTAAAAAAAAACACATTAGAGCTCGTATCCCCATACTCACAGCCAAGGCCCCCACATCGAAGTTATGGGCCTGGGACTAACTACAACAGCGGGCCCGCAATAATAATAGTAATAATAATATACGTCGGCCACAATTGTGCTTAACGGGTTGGTTCATTCATTAATCCGGGCTGCTTACGTCTGAAGGCTTCCCCGCCTAACAGGCCAACAGGCTTGCACTGCAGTGCTCCTGCTCGATGCTCGTTGCTGTTAGATAGGAGTTGTTGTTTGTTAGTAGTATAACAAAATTCACAATATGCACAAATCGAGTACATTACTCGCAGTCATGAAAACTCACAATTGCAAAAGAAAAAAAAAGTTGTAAGCCGTGCGGGCCCCTCGAGAGCCCCCGGGCCTGGGTACAGTGGGTCCACCTGACCCCCTCCTCCCGTTGTGGGGCCCTGCTCACAGCCCTGAAGGTACAAGAATAAAAACGGATTTGAGTTCACTCGAACGCAGCGAACTATAATTTGAACTCCAATTCGCAAAACTTAAACTTACAAACACACACAAAATAGGTGCCATAAACACCACAACGCTACAAAATTGAAAGATAAAAATGCATACACAAAATGAACACAAATTATAGTTCAAATTATAGTTCGTTGCGTTCGAGTGTAACTCTAATCCGTTTTTATTCGTGTACCTTCAGGGCTGTGAGTATGGGGATACGAGCTCTAATGTTTTGTTTTTTTTAACGGCGAAGCCATTTTTTGCTCAGTTCATTGTTTAATTTTTATTGATTTACTATTATTAATAATTATTAATAAACACCGTACTACACTTACAATGCAGGTTACAAAGTTATGGACCACAAGCAAGGCTGTTATGAAGATGACCCGTCCATGCCCCTATATTCTGAATTTCCCTCAGCTCCGCTGAACAATGAAGGTACGGCCAAGGATTGCACCTTAGCATGCGGTGATAGCATCTATGGCTTTTCCGGACTGACCGAAGACGGTACTTGTTACTGCGCCAATGTCCTACCACCAGTAAAAGCTACGGACCAAACATCATGCAAGCCATGTCTGGTTGCAGCAGGTGAACAATGCGGTGGACCTGGTGGATTCATCTTTGTGTACAAAACAACCATTAGCAAAGTGGCTAATATGATAGTGGAAATTCTTCCTGGGCCATATAACATGAAGGATGTAAGTAATACAATGATTATGGATAGTTTGATTTTTTGAGGAGATCAGGGGTACATGCGTTTCTTTATCGTGGTGAAGGGGAGGGGTGATATTGTATACAGGGTGGGGCAGAAAGGAAGGACCTCCCTTGCCAATCAAAGATGGTTAATGTTATGATAATGAAACTGTGCATGGTATGTAGGCGCCGGGGGGGGGGGGGGGAACTAACCATGTGTCGATCACTGACCTTGACGCATATTTTCAAGGTCATAATAATACCAACTTTTTAATCATACATCGTAGAACCCTAGTGTAAATTAGAAACTTGTAGACATTGGCAAGGCATGGCCATTGCAAAAAACGGAAGGAAATTCTTTACGCTAGTTTAGGAATTACGGTAACTGAAAGCATCATTCTCTTGTACTGACCGAGTGGCTTACCTGCCAAACAGTTCTGCCAGAGTCTTTCGTACACCACGCATTGTAATTGGTAGGTAATGGTGTTGGCAGCATATGCAAAATGGCATCTTTCGGTAACCGTGATCAGCTCTGAAACAAAATCAGAAATGTTAACACGAGTGATGGACAACTTTAGGTTTATTTTCTAGATTGCATAATATGCTGTAGTTTGCAGCACCAATCTGTGTATGCGTGTAATCAGGGACGTCCCTGGTGTAATGTAGCAGAATATGTCGAGTCATCAGTATGTTAATTGCTGTTTGTTTCCAAGCAGGCTTCACGTACTTTGAGGACCACTGGACTTTATTTCACACTCACTGTTTGGCAGGAAAGCCGCTCGGTCAGCACAAGAAAATGATGTTTTCAATTTCCGTAATTCCTAAACTAGCATACCGAATTTCGTTCTGTTTTTTTGCAATGGCCATGCCTTGCCAATGTCTACAAGTTTCTAATTTACACTTGGGTTCTACGAAATATGGTTAAAAAGTTAGCATCACGATGACCTTGAAAATATGCGTCAAGGTCAGTGATCGGCACATGGTTAGTTGGCCCCCAGTTTGCCTACATACCATGCAAAGTTTCATTACCCTAACATTAACCATCTTTAATTGGCAAGGGTGGCCCTTCCTTTCTGTCCCACCCTGTATAAATTATATGTTTTAAATCAAAATGACAATAAACTAGAAAATGCCAGATAGCTAACACCGTTATACACTTACTTTGTTTATTAGTTTATTAGTTTTGTGAAAGAATTTCACATTATTTCAAGTGCAAAACGGTAGTGAAACATTCCACGAGTGGGTTTAGGTAAATGAGGACCGTCTGAATTGTAGGGGAGGGACCATGATCTGAAACATGATCCAAGTCAGAAATGTCGTTTTCTTTCATCGTCAAAGAGAGAAGAAATGAAAGCACTCATTGTGCCCATGGCAAGCAAGTTGTGCAGCTTATCACAGAAGCAACCAACTCTAGAGAACGTTCTGAATATTTTGATGTGGAAATTTTTGAGCACATTACTTCGTATCTAATTTGATAGGGAATGTTTTTCCCGGGGTATTTTTTCTGCTGGTATTTTATTTGGGGGGAGGGGGGTTTCCAGGATTCACCAGGTCTCGGATAAACCAATAAAAAATAACCGGATCTATTTGTGCACTGAAAACACCCCAGACCTATACATCACTGCACTGTGACTGAGGTTGACGCTAATGACGTAGCTGTGAGATGCCATTAAACCTCAATCCCCGCACAAATGTTTAATTCATTATGGCTACTACGCACGTAGTTTATTCGTTAACAGGACGGCAAGAAAGATGGGCTAGAAAATTGATTAATAAATACATTAGCAGTCGTGGCTGAGTGGTGAGAGAGCTCAGCATGGTTGCTGGAGGTTTACGGATATGGTCGAAGTTCCTGGAAAAGGGGACCTTGGCAACGACCCTGCCTGAACTGTCGGCCAGGGTAGCGTGAGAGGCTACCATGTTCCTTCAGCGGCTATAGGATGTATTCTGGCTAATTCTAGACAATCTTTCGGCCCTGACGATGATCAGATGCTTCCCGGATCGAATCCCCGGGCTGGCATCTCCCTTTACCAGATTTCTTCTTCTCTAAAAAAAAATCTGGTAATGTTAAAAACTGAGCCAGTTGAAGCATTAATTGCTTCAGCTCGTAAAAATTAATTTAAAAAAAAGTTTGATTACATGTATATGGTTGCGTGTTAAATACGGCTATGGACATTTCCTTTTGGTAGTGTCGGTATGGCTGAGCGGTAAGGACTCCGGCCTTTGGTCTCAAAGGTCATGGGTTCAATTCTTGCTCAGGCAGTCTGACATTTAAGTCCCAAGGGCAACGTAAATAGGTTTGCATCTGTTTTTATTAGTTTGTTCATTTATACTTGTTTCATTCATTTCCAGCCAGTTATGGTGACGTACAACCAGACCTTTCCCGATGTCGATGTTCGAGTTTTGTACAGTGACAATGAAGAATGGACGTTTTGGCACAATGGAACAACAAATCTGTTGAGTTCCCATAGTTACGGTATCCCGGGACAATTCGATATTCTCGTGGAAGGAGTAGATACTGATTTTCCAGACAAGGTAAGTAACGTTCAGTTTTTTTAATGGTTGTTACAATCCCGACCTGTTACACATTAAGCTACTATCACGTCGGGTAATATACTCTTTGAGCAGAGCAAACAACAATGG
>JAHWFP010183556.1:0-10067 GCA_023313725.1 Lithobius niger | reverse complement strand
CTGTTCTTTTTCTATTCCCTTTTTTTAGTAGTCTCTTTTTTTTTTTTTACGATACCCCAGAGCTTTACGAAGTGTTGACATTTATAGGACCCATCAACCAACAGTAAATTTCGCGACACATAAATCGTCGCGCTTCGCTTCGCTTCGCAATGCAGCCACATCGCCGCCAGATGAAATGTACTTATTATATTTATCGACGATTTCGGCCCTTAAATCTCGGTACCATTCCCTTCGCCCATGTACTCTATAAAGCGAGTACATTATACACTATATTACGGGTCTCGCATTCCTTCCCTAGACTGTAATAAATTATCCCACAATCTCCCCCCCCCCCCTTACCGCACACATACATACATACCACACACACAAGTCACGCAACTAAAACCGAAAGCTCGGAAAGAATGGGATCTGGGGGTTCATCTGTGAGCCTAATATTGCGTGGGTGTGCGTTGGCGTGTCTAAAAAAAAATGAGGGGTGGGAAAAGTCTTTATTTCCCCCTCTCCCCATCCCATTATTCAACAGATATGGAATGGCCGACCTTGCCTCGAGACAAATGCCAATCATTCATCATGTATACCCTAACCTTCCAACTGCAAATTCTAAGGAGGTATGTTCGGCATTTACGGCTCAAGACATGGAAGACACGTACCAAAGTTACTGCAGAACGAGAAATGTTGCAGACCCAAAACTTTCAAGATTTCGAACGACTAACATCAAAGGCCGCACAATAAAACGAGGGGAGCTTGCTCCCTTTCACAATGCTATGACCGACCATGAATTATTAGTATCAAAACGGAAACGCAGGAAATGGGTGGCCAGGCTGGAATGGACGGTTCCAAGTCATTGCACGAGGGAGAGATGGAGAAACAAACGGAAGAAGAGAGGGGGAAGAAATAGAGAAATGAAAATCCGCTTCGGTAACCGCACTTATGCTGGGGTACGATGACAATCTAATTATTAAGCTTGGCCATCTATAAACATGACATGACAATGACGTGCTGCTAAGCTTAACAGGACTATAGCAGTATGCACCAACTGGTAACTGTTGTCATTTATTGCTCGTACGAGTTGATAAAATGGTAACGTGTGGACGCTTAAATAAAATTCACTTTAATGGTTTCCCTATACAACTGTGCAGAGCTTAAGCGCTCAGCTCTCAAACATCGACCTATACTGTGACAAGTCCCTGCAAAATAGGCGTTGTTACGCAGAATTTTAGGCGCATGCAGGACCCAAACCACAAGCGAATCTGCATACACCAACTGGCAGACCTTGAATTGCAATATTTATCAACCGGATGTCGTGTGCATCACTAAGGTGTATAGAGGCTGAGACAATACAATTCAGCTTCGAGACCATACCGTACTATCGTCCAAACATTTGTTTACAGAAAACTGGGTAAAACAACCTAAGCTATGGCATCAGCTGTAGCAAATTGAATAATCTCGCCAGAGTATACTTTACCACTGGAAATAGCTCTGCTGTAGCTCTGGTGCATTGCATTGAGTGGAACAACCCAACAGCAAGAAATATCAGTGTCAAAGTACGGGTCCGTTCGTTTTTGTGCATTTGTGACCTCCACTAGATGCACGAATGTCTTTTTTTTATGACCAACCCTACACAACTGAGACGCAACGATTTTATTCAGTGAGAAGAATGATGAAGGTGCAAAAATATTTGTTGGTGGCATTATGAAAATTCGATCGAAGTAAAAAGTGTAGGACAGGAGTACAAGTAAAGGAGTGAAGAACAAATTCAATGTACTCTAGGTTCAACAAATCAGGAGCTTCGCCCCTCATTTGTTGAAACGCTACAGTCAATTTTTGAGGTAAATATATTAAAATACAAATTGAACACTCAATCCAGCATTCTTAGAAGCATCATGTATTATCCAACCAACGGATTTCCTGACTAAGCTTTTGCCACAGGAAAGTAAGCAGGCCTTTTCATGGTTCGTCACTCGCCAGTAAACGTAAAGTTGCCAAGACTATTCCAGGACATATCAATGAAAATTTCAAAACTTTTCCAAGACTAGTCAAAGACAATTCCAAGACTTTCCTAGGACTTTCCTAGGACTTTTTGAAAACTCCAAAACTTTTTCAGGACTTGTTAATGAAAATTCCAAAATTTTTCAGGACTTCTCAACGAAAATTCCAAGACTTTCCAGGACTTGTCAACGAAAATTCCAAGACTTTTCAGAACTTGTCAATGAAAACTCCAAGACTTTTCCAGGACATATCAATGAAAATTCCGAGACTTTTCCAGGAGTTGGCAATGAAAATTCACGGACCATAAACGAATAATTAACAGACCCATAAAAGAATTAAGAAATTTGGTCAGAACGCATTCAAAAATTCAAAACCAGTTTAAACCATGGTGGAGACTAGCCGGTGCTGCAATTACTCCAATTCAGTTTTGGTGGAGCAGTTAGTTTCATTTTAATATTAATTTTTTTAAAGTTTTGTTAAGTTTTGTACACCGAGTTAGTTCCAAAACGAAAATCAGACACACACGTTAAGAGAATTTCCAGGAATATTCGAGGACTTGAGGCATTTCTCGCGTTTTGAAGAACTTTTCCTGGCTTCCAAGGTAGATACAAACCCGTAAAAACAAGGTGGGTGTATTTTCTAGTAAAAAAACCAAAAAAAAAACCGACCAAACAGGATGCTGCAGGGTTCACACAAGGTGAAGTCCTTGACATGGCTTGAATTTGTTGAGAAAAATTCTAGGCTTTGAATTCCTTCCGTACGTCCTTCAATTTCATTTTTGTATCGTAATTTAAAATAACGCCCTAGCTTTGAGCAAGATTCAGACACAGTTGCAATTTGTTTTAAATAACTTCCATGTTTGTAGTAAAATGTTGTTTTAATGTTTTTTTTTTAATTTCGCTGTTATACGCATTTTCATTTTCGTTTATAAGGTGATTAAGAAGGATCTAGGGGGGGGGGGGGAACTGCAGAAAAATCCAAAGGGAAACAACTCTACCTGGAGAAATTCGAGCCAAGGCAACTGACCTAACCTAATAAACAACACGAAAAAAGAAAAACCATTTAAAAAAAATATATCCCCCTCTCCCCCCCCTTTCTTCCCCAGTGGCGTTTTCCATCGGCCTTTTCAGCCATCATGTACCATATTAAAACATGAATATTTTAGTTTTTGACTGGGTGTTGTTAACACGTTTGTTGATTAATAAAATGTCCTTGAATAAATTGTATTGTCCTTGGAAAAGTCATTGAAAAATTATATTGGGGTTTTGAAAAAAAAAAGTCCTTGAATTTTCTGTGTATGACTTGACTTTAATACTGTCAACTCTCCTCGCACCTAACCCAACTCTTATGATAAAAGATAGTGGATTATTAATATTAACCAAGATGACGTATGTGGGTTGTCAGAATAACTGTACACAATTGCCACAAGTTTTCGAATGCTTCTATGTTAGCGCGACATTACTGCCTTGTACTAACAACACCTAGTTTGTTGTTTGCGATTTCTCCTGCAATGACATACCAGTCCAGTTGGTACACAAATAATAACTTAAACCTGGCTTAATACACTCATTAAGTTGGATTACGGCCAAAAGCAACTGCCACAGGTAAATATTTTATCACAAACCAAATCTTCAGCTACCACAACACTATTACTCATAGTTCTAAAATGAACAACCATCGTGAACACACCAAGCACACAAGCACAACTCCCCCTCACAGAACTAATTAGGTAAACATTGTTGGCTTAAAACTTTAAATAAACTAAAACAAACTTTATATTCTATACCTAAGCCTGGGTTACTTTAGTTCTAAACTCATAAAACCACCTTTTACGTTAACACTGTAAATAATTTTAGCATAACTTGAGCATTAACTAGCCATAGTAAATAAATTTTGCAGCAGCCTTGGAAATTGGTGTTAGCACCACCGGTTCTATTGGGAAGCCCGGAGCTATGCATTTTTCATTGAAATTTTTCACCGAAAATAAAAATATAACTTCTCTGCGCTTGTAAACTTTTAACAATCATGCCAAGTTCCGTGGCGTTGTTGGGAGCCAGCGGCAAAATATGTTCCTGCAAAGCGAAGAAGCGAGTCAACTTATCATTAAAAAGAACGAAAAGGCAAAAATAATGTCCCTTGAATCGTAATCTATGCAAAACACTGTCCGAGTGATTTAAATTTAAATTAAAAACATGCCACGGGAGACAATGTATCAGGGAATGAGGGGGGAGGAAAAGACGATACGATGGGACACTGGAGGACGGAAAACGAAAACGAAAAAAAACAAGAGGAAAAAGAGAAGAACTGGAAACGAGAAAAACAGCCACAAAAAAGACGGAAATCTGTAATCAAGATGAACACATTTGAACTCCACCCTTTGCATGTTGCTGAAAACCGTCTCATCTACATAGAAATGAGACCCAGAACAAAAGAGGGTGTGGGACGTTGATTGGGGGTGTCTATCTGAAATCAGCGGGAAAAGGAGAGAAGGGGAATAAGGACCCACCGGTCGCACAAGAGAGAGAGAGAGAGAGAGAGGGAGGGTGGAAACTGAGTTAACGCACAGACCCGTTTACGTTTGATGGTTTCATCGTCGCTGCGGCACTCCATGCCTCGAGGCAAGTCGGGCCAGCACAAAATGAGTGAGTGTCCCAAGCCTAAACTATTGGTGCACCCTCCCTCTATCGGGTAAGGCTGTATACATCCCTCCCATTCTCTAGGTCTCTTGGCGAAAATAACTCCCTCAGCGATCATCAAATAGCCAACAATGACCCTATCGAAGATCAATGCCCAACCCACGTACACGCCCCCTCCCAATGCTGCACCCTCTCCCTAATGACTGCACTTTATCTTCCAAGGGTCGTCACCATGCAAATTTCCCCAGATAAATTATCCGGCTCCAATTTTATTTGATGGGCTAATTTTTCTTTTTTTTTTCTTCGTCGTCGTCTACAACTCGAATAAATTCATCATCAGACAACAGCGAGCCAACAGTTAACGACAAAGAGAAGTGGGCAGGCATACTGATTCCGACGTGGTTAAAGAAAACTTTAATTTAAAACTTCTTGGGTTTCAATTTGAACATTTGGCAGAAGCATTCAAGTTTGGCATACTGTGTGGTACTTCAATGGAATGCCACCACAGATAAAGCTTACAAAATGAATACTTGGACAGTTATTTTCTTCTACACGATAGAACCAAGTGAACCGGCAAGGGGAGGAAAGGGACTATCAAAATTAGCTACCATACCTTGTCAGCTTGGATCAATCTAAAGTAGACGACACACCGTGACCAAAGTGTTTAACAAAGACTTCTTGACAGAACCATTTCTACAGCCTTATTAAGAGCATGGTAACTTCATGGTAAACACATTTAACAATTATATAGTCAGATAATTTTATAAGCTTTAACAGAAACGAATATCCGTCCAACAATCCACAATATGCAGAAGAATGCGCCGACAGTGCTCACATCGTCAACAGGACAGGATGTTTAAAATTTCACTTACAATTGCAGGGCGCGAACTGCCCAGAAAAAAAATGAGCCGAAGCCGAACGAGCCTTTGCAGAAGCTTAAACCAGAGAGATCGTTCACCAAGAACTGTTTTTCACAAGGAAAGAAGCAAGGATTTGAAGGTCCGGTTTTGTTTCACAATTAACAAATACGACTATACCCTTTCGCGTCGCCACCTGTGTGATTTGCGGCATTCCAAACAATTCCTATCGTTATACCCGACATCCTCGCAAGGATAAAATATTGACAGGTATCCGACCGCTACAAGCTCCATGCCAATTCAAAATCTTATCAGGAATAAACCGTTTACACCCAACTGATATGATGGTCAGACTTCGCGCATACATAATTGCGATGCAAATAAAAAATTGCGTAGCAATCGCAAAATAATGGTTAGCAGTTTTCATGAAGCAAAATTATTTTTCTTGGCAGGCAAAAGGGCGTTTTCGTTTTAATTGATGGTCCAGCTAGAACAAGAGAATGTGATTGTGTGACGCATAAAATGCATTATTTTTTTTTAATATCGAAATATTCTGATGCTGTATGTTACGATTGTGTATCGTTCAATTTCAATCTTTGCATGTGGTACAAAAATAACCAAAATTTTGTAGGGATTACGAATTTTACAGAACACAATGATTGTTCTATTAACATGGTTATAAAATTTTTTTTCGCCGTGACGTTGCATCGCTAAACTGCTACGCAAATTTCAATTTTGTATCGCTAATGTTTAAAATTGTGGTGCAAATTGCGATGCGATACCGCTCATTTCGAGCCATGAATTGTTTTCAAGCTATGACAAATCGCATTTCTCATAGAATTAAGTGAAGACAACTATTAATTATCGACTTAATTCAGTGAGGGACGACATTTAAAAAAACTGTTATTACTAGTTAAATATAAAACATTGTGCCTTATTGAGGGTGTGAATGCAGCCCACCCATCTGCTGCTACGTTCCAACTACCACCTCATGCAGAAACGAAGCAATGTTTGTCACTGGTTGCCTCAAGAAGTACAAACGACTTTCTTTACGAGTTTTTCTGGTCACAAAAAGTATCAACACCAACACCATTTAACGTACAAATCAAACTCCACATCTCCTACCGTTGCCTCTAACAGAAATGATTTTTGTTGAGGGACTTTATTAAGAGAAACCTTGATTAAGCATTTCCGCAAAAATAACGGCATAGCCTACCACAAACGACATTGCCTCGGATAAAGATAGAAAATTAACAACCCAAAGCTCCACGACCACTTTGACATCACACCACTTCGGCAATGAGAGTCAAAACAGAAATGGCGGCTTCATTCCACGAGCCATGCAGAAGAGAAGAGAGAGGATGCAGTAATACGATTTCCTTTCATTGTGAGGAACAAAATTCCTCACAGTGTTCTCCACCCCCCTGTCAAGCAACCTTAACTCCTGCAGAATTGCCCACAGCGTATACCATCAACCCCCACATCCCTTCACAACAAGGGCGCTATTGTCCGGGCTACATCCCCCATGGGGACTTGACAAAACGACGCAGCGAGATGACGAGCACCCATCAGCCAGCCTTCTGATCAAAGGGGGATGCAAGTGACCGTTTCCACCCCGCCACCCCCTCCGCCCTCAATCCAATACCCACAAAATCCTCTTTCACCCCTGTCCTATAGCTTCTTTCCCCACCCACACTGGCCCACGTGCGCATGCAATAACGGAATATAGCCCCGGCAACTTCTGCACATGGCAGCTTTTTGTATTACGATGGAACGGGAGGGTACCGGGAGGGGGAAGCGGTGACGAGGAGGTAACAGCACCGGGGAACGTGTGGATTAAGTCCACGGCTGGTGGAGGCGGCATCACAAGAGTGGTGGCGTGTCTGGGCAGATGTGACATTCACAGGCAGTCGTGGCAAGGTATCCCAATTCAAATACCTTACGACATGAAAACCTCAACACGGGAGAAAACAACAACCCTCCACAGAAGCTTAAACCAGAGAGATCAGTCACCAAGAACTGTTTTTCACAAGGAAGCGGAAGCAAGGATTTGAAGATCGGGTTTGTTTCACAATAACAGATACGACTATACCCCTTTCTCGTCGCCACCTGTGTGATTTGCGGCATTCCAAACAATTCCTTTCGTTATACCCGACCTCCTCGCAAGGATAAAATATTGAACAGGTATCCGACCGCTACAAGCTCCATGCCAATTCACAATCTTATCAAGAATAAACCGTTTACACCCAACTGATGAGATGATCAGACTTCGCGCATACACAAGTTAGTGTGTCATAATGTAGGCACAACATAGCACAACCATAATGTAGGCATAACATGGCATAACTTACTGCAGGCATGTTTCCATTACGTAAGAGCAATTTCACACCACGACTGCATAAACGTAATAAAACTGGAATGCTACAAGCAAGTCAATCAGCTACAGCTGTCACTTCCGATTCTTGCTTAAAAGACCAGTTACAGTTAGGCTACATACTAACAGAAAACACCATTTCACAGCTTATGGAGCGGACCCCATCAGCCTACTTGGGCCGACTTCTTATCTATTAACATCACACTTTTTTAAATACAGTTAGGTTGCCCCACTTTATTTTATTCGGCGATAAATTCGCACAAAGTTTGAGAGTTGTAACAGTGTTGAGTTTGCCCAGTGCTTAGCTTTCGACGCGTTCCCAGCCGTAGCCATGGTGCCAGAAGGAGAGAAAGACAATTTTGCTAGGTAAATCCCATCGGAAATTCCTAGGTTCTGTCACACGCTACAGTCAACAAGAGCACGAGACATCGCATGGCCCTTCTCTTCCCGAAAATGCCAGGGGTAGCTGAGGCCGGACTCAACCCAGAATCTCTGGCACATGAGACGGTCATGCTAACCATCAGGCCACCTTACCCCACAGTTTGTCCAGTGCAGTTTCACCAAATACCTGCATGGAATGAAACCAATCCTCTGCTGAACACTCGGTCACCAACAAGCTTGAGTCGATGAACATTGCAGTCTTGGGGCTGATAAAACGTTAACTTCCCGAGTTCTACGTGGTTGTCATGTACAGTTCCGGTCAAAAAAAAAAAGCCCTTTTTCGTTATATCGAGGGTCGTAATAACAACCATGGAGAAAATCAGTTATCTCGAAAACTACTGGACGGATTTTCATGAAAAAAAAACAAAAACTGAATTACTTATTATATTAGATTGTCTACAGTATTTCTACCCTTACTAAATACTACGTTAACTGACTGAAAATAAGTGGCCGAGCGAGAAAAACTTAATGATATCTGATGACATCTCGTAAAACAGTGGAAAGCTTTTCATGAAACAAAGAGTGAATTGCATATTATATTTTTCTGCTGAATATTGCATGTTATACGTATAGAAATATAGCATATATTATAACAGTTAATCCAGTTTTTGCTTTATTCAATTCTATCCAGTAATTTATAAGATGCATTATTAGTTATCAACTCGTGCTGCTCGCTCGGCGAATTATATTTGGCTACTTGCCATTACACGTAATACGCATAGAAATATAGCTGATATCATAATAAGCAACCCAGTTTTTGTTTCATTCAATTCTGTCCAGTAGTTTCGAGATATTAACATTTTCGTTCAGAGTCACATACATTAATCCTGCAACTTCTTCCTTATAACAAAGGTGTTTTTTTTTTACCGGAACTGTACATTACTGCCCGATTCTTTTTTTTTTTTTTTTCATCCTTTGTGAAGGAGACCATAATTGCGGGAACTCAAAAAAGCTCATCGTTGCTCGGTCTAGTACAAGAGACTGCAGAAATTGTTTTCTTCGCTAACAGTGTTGTAGATAACTGGAACTCACTGCCTGGAGACGTTGTTGAAGCACCATCACCCTCTGTTTTCAGAGCTAAACTTAAAAAGTGTCATCTTTCTAACTATTGAAGAGTTTCTGAATATTGATGAGTACCCATCTTTGGGTGGCTTTCTATTCTTGATGTGGGCCCCCCTCTTGACTTGCCTGTTAATTTTGTTTTAAATCAAGGGCTGGGTGTAAGTAGCATTCCGTTGTCCTTTCCTGTCCTGTTTCACTGTAAGTCGAGCATGGTATTGACTCAAATTCTCATTCCAACTGCATTAAGACTGAAATATTTCGATCGCAGGGGAATTTACAATTTAGAATATGCAACTCCATCTCTTATCTGGTTACAGTAATGTGCTATGCATTAACGTACGAACAGGTATTTTCAAACCTTGAATTTTGACCTTAATTTTTGTCAGATTTGATGAAATCTGGTCCTGATCAACAAATTTTGTCAAACTTCCACAAAACTAATTTCTTGAACACGGGTTCAACCATTAGTATAAACACACGGACAAACGTAAAATCAGAAAAACACAAACAGGAGTTTCTCGCTTTTCAAAACATACCTAGAAATATTAACTTCCACATATACACACTCCTAAAAATATTTGCTTCCACATATGCACATGCCTAAAAATATTAGCTTCCCATATACATAGGCCAAAAAATATTTGCTTCCACATAGTATGCAGATGCCTAAAAATATTTGCGTTCTCATATACACATGCCTAAAATATA
>JAHWFP010183553.1:0-22767 GCA_023313725.1 Lithobius niger | reverse complement strand
CTCATTTGCAGAATGCATTAACTAAAATTAGCATTGGAACCGCACATCATTAAATTTTCAACAAGAAAATTCGTATTTTTACTTGAAATACTGGAAATAAAAATGGAATTCTCCATTATTGTTGGCATTTTTAAAAATTTTTTGAATACCTCTGAACAAAGTACTTGCTAAACCAAACATGGTAAAAAGTGTACATGTGGGGGGGGGGGGAGTGCTGGGAAGCAAAAGGGGAAGGAGGTTGAAAGGGAATGTCTTGTAGTGACTCATCATGCCTCAATATTGGACGACCTGATGCTGGGACTGATGACCCAGTATCTTGATTGCCCTTGAGCTGAGCTTGGATGAAGATCTGTAAGTGTGACCTGCTTCTTGCTGTATTGTTATACTATACTGTATCGTGACATCAAACCAATTGTAAATCTCATGCATTGCCTAGCCAACCTATTGTTAGTGTTAGGTATCCACAATGATGTATCCCAAGCACTCATTCCAATCTAAACCATGCGCAATGGCTGTTTGCCGTAACGTCACCATGAGTTAGCCAATGACGAACCAGAACAACGGCTATCTGGCCGTCTGACTGGACTAGCCCAATCACGTGATATGCACGTCACAGCAAACAGCCATGGCGCGTGGTATAGTCCTCCATTCATGTGAGTTGCTTTTGGCTATTTAATCAGAAATTGTTTAATGTTGTTCCTCCCAAATTATCCCAGTCCTCCCAATTTAAGTTTCATGTCGGTTTGAGAATTGCTCTCTGATAAAGCAAGGCGCAAATGTTATGCACACAAAAAACGATTTAATTTTCGGCATTAATTACATGTCTTGTTCACAATTTTAAAAGGTAAAATAGTAAATAACTCAGACAGCAGGGCTGCTGGTGTGTTTACGTCGCCATCTTGGTCGCCATCATTCCAAGATGGCGACCTAAACACACCAGCAGCCCTGGCTGTCTGAGTTTTTTTTAGTATTTTACCTTTTAAAATTGTGAACAATACATGGAATCAATGCCGAAAATTAAATCGTTTTTGTGTGCATAACATTTTCAGGTCCTTGCTTTATCAGGAAGCAATTCTCAAACCAATCTATCTCACTTGCAAATTAATATTTTTTCATTAAGTTTCATGTCCTTGTAATTCATACTATCATCATTCATCACATAATTTATAGTTCATTTTTGGTAAAGTCGTGGCAGGCAGAGCAAATATAGAACAACTAGTATTAACCATCATAAATAACTTAATCCCAACCAAATGTCTATTTATTACCAAAATTCTTATTCTCATTAAACAGTCCCACACCTTAGTTATGTCACGTGAGGGTCGCCCACTCCCAAACCTCTACAGTCTACTGTTAAGCGGTGGATTAAAAAAATTGTTTATTAAAAAAAATCGGGGGAGGGAGGAGGGGGAGGGGGGGCAAGGTTGAACGAAGGGTTAGGGAGAATGGGGTAGAGGTAATAGGAATTAAATTTTTCAAGTTACTTTTATTAGACTCCAAAGCATTTCATAAGATACATTGGCAACGAAATTACAAGGGTGGAAATCTGTGTTGCGGACAAAACTCGTTTGCAACAGAGAACCATCAAGACAAGGTGTCAATTAAGGTGTCAATAGGTGTAATTAAGGTGTCAATAGATAACGACAAGTTCTACATTAAGTAATAAGAAAATACGTCAAATTAAAACATGCACAAAAAAAGTAAGTCAATTATTATATCTACACAAGTCAAACGTTCGACAGATGCAAAATAGAAGTAAAGACACAAACCTATTAACAATAAACAATAAATTCAAGGTCAGCAATTGAGGGGGGGGGGGGGGGATTTGTTGGAGAAAGCAGGGACAGAAGGAAATTTAAGAGTTGGGATGGGGTTGAATGAAAGGTTACGATTTTTTTTAAGGAAGGGGAGTAAGTGGAGAAAACTTTGTGGAGAAAAAGTGCGGCGGGGAGGGAGCGGGAGAGAGCGATGAAATTTCTTAACTGTAAATTTGTGAAATGTTGCAATGCATCTCTGAAGGACATCAGAAAAAATAGTCGAAAATTAAGATTTAAAGTGCTGTATTGTTTAGCAGATGGCAATGATGAGCGTCTTGCCCTTTTTGAAAACTGAGACAAAATTTTCTTAAAGAAAAGGTTAGAGTGAGTAAAATAAAAATAAATATTTAGAAGTAAAGAAGGAATTTAATGGTACCAACACTCCACACTATTACGGATGACAAGTGGATGATAAGAAGTGATGATCAGCATTTCATCACCACGTCATCACCATTCACCATGAGATAATCATGCAAACTTGCCATATGAATTAACATCATCACAAAAACAATTTTCATCGTCGTTATTGCTTCTGCTACCCGGCAGTTTAGAATGTGGGCTCCATTGCGATCTTCACCAACTTTACATTCAGAATATTTTATTGCTGACCACTCTTATTTTGATTACGAGATTAGGATCATAATTGAAGTAGTATACACAACAATTGTTTCCTTCCGCGCGCTGCGTAACGAAAATGCCACCTAGCACCCCTAAAAAAAGTAAAAAAAAAAAAGATTACGTAATTTATAGGCCACACCTAATCCCCTCCCTTTAAACCGTGCGTGGAGATCAAAAACATCCCTCCCTTACCTGGGAATTACGAGACTGGAGGGATAAATCCTGGGTAATCGACGAGGGCCGGTAAACAGCCGGTGGCGCCTCCTGTAGAGCGGATAGCGCAACGTCTTCCAACAAGTCGGACCATTCGCAGCGGGTCAAAACTAGCCAGCGCCACTCAAAACCGGAATCGCATATTTCGGCTTGCTGAAGAGGTCTAGCTAATCGTTAATTTATGAAGATAAGCGAAATTAGTCACGGCAAATTCGCTTAAGCAAAATTTCACACGGTTGTTGTTCGATGTGCTGACGAGTATAACAAAGACTTCCGGTTCTGAAAGGTGCTAAACAGTGTCGACCGTGTTGCACGGTCGCTAGCCCGCCTTTTATTGTCGCACTCGGATCTAATGGTAATTGAAGTTCTTTTACAGCCCAAAGGGGCGCTGGTGCGTGGGAGGGACTCACCTGAGGCGTCGCCGGCCGCTGGGGGGCGCTGAGAATCAGGGTGGATTTGAAGAAGTCGACATCCGCGCAAAGGGGCAAGAACCAGGTCCAGCCACGCAGCGACAGGGTCACCGCAGTCCACCGTGGCAACTCTGCAACAGAAAACAAAACCAAAATATTTACAAGAGGTCATTTTTTATCGGTTGGGGGGAGGGCGGACGATTACAAAGGGTCAAGCGCAAGGGGGCAAGATCGTTATCGTAAAAAATGTAGTAGGATCGCGTTTTTCTTTAGCCCCCCAAAACGAAATCACGTTTCCGGTAGGTCTATAAAGCCTCACGGACACAACATTATTGGGGCTATGGGTCGTGAGAAAGAACGAAACAGAAATTCCTCCGGTGGAAACGAAAAATATTCTTTCGAGTTGTTTTCCACGGATGGTTTCGGTTTCAAGTTTCAAGTATGTACACATTATTTAGAGGAGTCATATCAGAAGAAGTGTGAGTGTGTGCAGGGGGGTCACAACTCTACTAGAAGCAATGCATTTCAAACTTTAGCAATCATAATTACTTCCGGCGCTTGACCGACGCCGGGAACGCTAATATGGCGCCAGCTAACTTCCTGTTCGCGTTTGAGTGAGATTCGCGAGATGCCAATCCTGCAAACTATTCATTTATTCATTTTATTTACAAAATGATTGTAACGCCCTATAAAGAACGTAACAGTAATTTCAGATTAAAACAACGATTTAAAAAAAAACATGGCAGCGCTTATGGTGGCCACCGTTCTCGCTTCGGCTCTCGCCTAAATGAGATTCGTGAGATACACATCCTATTATTCGTCATCAATCCTATGGTATGCGACGAAGGCAACGCAGGTTGCCACAAATGTGAAAACGCTGTATACCTTAAAAACGATGCAAAAATCAATTTCCAAAATCGAACAGCTATTGGCAAATTAGTTCAAACTTTTGCCTGTGCTAGGATACATTTTGCAACAGTATCACAGTTTAACTGTAGCTGTGCGTGTTTTACTCTAATCGTCGGACTTGAGTTCCTCCAACATTTTTGAGTTACTGCGACTGAATTTGCTCACCAAATCAATGTTCATGGCGGCTGCCATCATACAATCTCAAAGCGGATATATCACAGATGGCTGCGCCTTAAATCGTGAATTTCCTTGTCCGGTAAACACAGTTTACAAAAATATCGTCCTAGGTGTGTGGGAGTGAGTAAGTTTGTTTTCACATAAACAGCAGTACAATAATGTAGTAAACGCCCCGACCCCACAACCGTGCTACTATATATAAAGGACACCCTAGAAATAAAATTAAAAATAAATTGTAACAGGGTGACGTTTCACCTCGAAAACCAGGAAAAATATAGGGGATTTATCAGGTCTAGAAAAGTCAGGGAAATCAACGAATTGGTGTGATACATACTGAAAATCAGGGAATTTGTGTAAAACATACTGAAAATCAGGGAATTTATGTAAAACATACTGAAACTCAGGGAATTTGTGTAAAACGTACTGAAAATCAAGGAATTCCTCCATTTTTTGGAAACTCTACCAATATAAAGAACACCAATTCATGTCCGTTAAAGACGTCATGTTGTTTTTTGCTACATTTCTGATCTCACGAAAACTTATGTCGTATGCTCGTTTTATAATGAGGCTACTGCTGTTCTGAGCGTGTGCAGCGACTTGCTGTGAGAGCGAGTGATAAGAGTAAAGGCATGCCGCTCCCCAACCACTAAGGTGCGAACTGGCTCACAAGTTCATGCATGTAAGAAATATATTTTTCTACCTAAAAAAAGTGTGTACGAAAAGAAACATATTTCTAAAAAAAAAAAAATGTTTACACGCTAAACATAATGTATACCAAATTCGTACACATTTCTGCATTAACTTTTTTTATTAGCCCAAACGGAACGTCACCATTATCTGCATCTTCCTTCGACCGAAAAAAATTCATGGAAAAATATCAGTTTTGGTCTGGAAAACCTGGAAAATCAAGGCATTACAGCTGAGTTTTTGAACGCCACCCTGAATACAACAAACTAGCCACGCGCCTCCTTAATTATTGAATGTAAAGTTGGTGCATCAACGTTCACCAGGGATCAAGCGGTCAAGGTTAGCGATATCATTGTCACTCGATGGCGCCCAACTAGCAGTTCAAAATCTGCGTTAGAAAGACGCGCCCCTGATGTTATAGGCTTAAACTTACCGCTTGCTTTCTGGCGCACGTGGGCGCACCAACTTGACACTCAATAACTAAGGAGGCACGTGGCTTGTTTGTTTTGTAAAAAAAAATTTATTTGCGGGTTCCTTCGCCAGGTAAAATTAGATAGCGGCAAAATGGCCATAGGTGCTGCAGCTTCCCATTTGATGGCTCTCCCCTTTAAATGTAGGAGACGATCGGTACTAGATCGTGTACTAAGTGTGCAGCCACTTACAACACGGATGAGTGAACGACTGAAAGTCCAATTCCAATCAGGCCGCGGGTTCAAAAAGGTGTTTACGCTTCGCCACTTTCCTACAAGTTAGTTTGCAGCTTACAAGACAAAATTCCATGTGTTTTGGAACGTTCACCTCTGTGTGTTAGAGCGCTTGCTCCAACTCATTTTTCTTTACCTTTTCCAGCTCAGTTTTCTTTTTATTTTTTATTTTTTATTTCTTTTATTTCCGTGTATATTCGTTCCTAATTCTCATCGACGTTTCTTCTTCTTCGGCAGTTTCATCTGATTGAATTAAATCCGATTTTAAATTCGTAATTAAGAAATCTCGCGCGGGTTCTGACGGTTAATTTTTTTGCTAATTCATTATTCTATTTCGTAGGCAAGGTAGGTAATCCACCTCATCATATTTTTCAGAAACCATTCAACGCGCTTCAAAATCGATAAATGCATGAATTCAAAGTTGACGTCGACTAATTCCATCTTTTCCCTTTTTCCGTTTCTGCCTCTGCTTTACTAAGTCTTCTTTATTTTTTTTCTTTTGGCAGTCGTATCGATTGTTTTCGCTTAAGGATTGCATTTCTGCAACGACGTACAGTTTGGGATTGCGTCTCCGGTGTAAACAGGCCACCATAAAGCGGGTCAACCAAGGCGTTTACCCCCCCCCCCCCCTCCCCCCTCAAAAAATATTAAACTGGTAGTGTAAGGGTTCAATTCAACAAGACATTTTTCATGATGCTTCAGGAGAATGCGACCCTTGGGATTGTAACCATTTACGAGTTTAAAATTAATACAGCCTGTTAATGTTAAAGTTATAAGCTATAACGTTAATGTGTAGAGATTTGCCTCCCCACTCTGTATCGAAACTCTCGGGATAAAATCACTTAAAAAATTTGAAATCAATGAAAGGATTGACTCCATTATCATGCCCAATATTCCCCATACATTGCCATGACAATTCCATTTGCCGTTAGATCGCCACTATTCATACATAATATTATACATAATATTATACCTTGGATACTGGTTTCTCACCAGATGTCAGTGCAGTCAGAACTATGGGGGTCCGCCTTTGTCGCGGGAATGATAAACATGCAGAAGCTTTCCCAATCAGAACTGCTGGAAACGCACTGCCCGAAAATACAAAACGTTTAACTCTGAGTTTGCACTTAATCCAAATTGCACCAAAACGTCCGCACACCAAATTTTTAAGATTAGGACATCATAACTTGGGACCGTAATTACTATCATAGTTGGTCCTCAATTTTTAACTATCACTTTATTTTTTTTTTAACTTGAGAAATTTTTAAACTAAGGACCAAATTGTCGCAGGTGGTGTTTTTTGTTGGGACCGAATTGTCTGGCACCGATAAATAGCCCAATTTTACCTGGCAAGGAGGTCAAAATTGGTTTCTATTGCCTGAAAGAAAATATACACTAACTGTAATTTTTATTGCATTCAGTTCCTGAGTGCTTGTTACCCTGGAGGAATCAAAACTCTCTAGACACGCCCAGCTCAGTCAACCACCTGCACATGCGCGGCCAGGCACGAGCAGGCCCTCCATAAATTGTGTTACTGCGTTAGCTAGCCATCTACTTTTCCTCACGATATGTCTGCCATGATGGTGACTCGAGAGGGGAGGTCGTGTGGGTAATTGCAGGCAGTGTGTATTTTCTTTCAGGCAACAGAAACCAATTTTGACCTCCTTGCCAGGTAAAATTTGGCTTTCTAGTTGCCGTTCCGAAAATATACATTACTTGTAATTTTTATTGCATTCAGTTGACCTCGTCAATATAGGTGGTGGGCACCGTCATGGCGAGTTCCCAAGGGTGTGAGCTGGGTTCCCAGTGACTGAGTTGAGGTGGATTAGTTGCAGGCGCAACATACTCAGATCACGACCGACTTCAGTGCGCAAGGCTGTCGGAATGGGGAGGGAACATTCCTTTGCCAAAGCGAGATGGTGAAGAAGTTCGGAGAGTTTCAAGATTCCAGCATTGGCTTTGAGGGGGGGGGGGGGGAAGAGGGTTAAGTCAATGGTTTTAAGGGATGCTTGACATGGTGTTCGATCCTTGAATGGATTCCATCTTGAAGGACGAGGATGGTTTTCGAGAAGTCACATTACGTGTTGACTGCAGTGGTTGAAGGGTTTCCGGTGGTGTCTATGGTTGTCCGGGTGGAAAGGTTGAAGGTTTTCCCGTTAAGCAGTAGTTCAGCTCAGGTGTAAGGAAGATGCGATAGAGAACGTGGACGGAAGTATGGTTCCAAAGGTTTGAGTAGGAGGTTTGCAATTGCAGTGAGAATGTTCCGGATAAGGGTCATCGGATGGATTCTTGGGTTTGAAGGCAGAGCAACGAATGTTTGCGTGGGTTAGTCTGGTCTGGAGCGTGGTGGTAATTGTCGTGCAGAGTTTGATGTAACCGGTTGAAAAGTTTGGGCCTCAGAGGAGTGTGAGCGGCACATGACGAATGAGGGGTGTGAGCGGCACCGGTCAGAATGAGTGGTGAGGTGTGTCGATGGTTGGTTGATACGGCATGAGAATTGGAGAGCGTGGCTTTAGGCATTATCCCAGGGTGGATGGCTAGATGTGCAATGTGGAGTGTCAGTAGCCACTTCAGGAATTGGTAGGGCAGTGACTGCGTGCAAAGAGTGTGGTGCGGAACGTTGCTGTGAAGTGCTGGATGAGAAGTGGGTCCCAGAGTAAACATGAATGGGTTGGGTGCGAAGTGAATGGGGACGAAAAGTTTGAGTTTCCCGTTGGAATCAGTCCATGGTTATGCAAGACAGTGACGATCAGTTAACGTGCTGTTTTGTTAGTGACAGCACATGATGATGGAAATGTGTTGAGGTGGGAACAGTCTGAAATGGAATCAGAGTGATATGGTTCGATGAGGGCTGCAGGAGGTGAGGACCGCAGCAAGAGGTTCAGAATCAGGGGCTTGTGAAGTGAGGAGTTGTAGGCCAGAATGGCAGAAAAGTAGAATTGTCAGCTTCAGGATGAGGGACATCGATGAGAGGTCTTCGAATGATGAATTTCATTGGCAAGCGTTGAAGGGTCATCGACGAACTTGCTCTGCTTGTTTGCTTAGCTTTTGGTGAAGGCATTGCTATTGGTGAAGGCTTTGCTTTTGGTGAAGGTCTTGTTTCGATGAAGGCATTGCTTTGCTTTCGGTGAAGGTTCAGGTTTTGGTGAAAGGTTGACGAGGGTTTTCTTCCTATGAGCTTTCGATGAAGGGTTCGGGGAAGATCCTCTTCGCTTGGGCTGTTGATTCCACTTGAGCTTTTCAGTGAAGGCGTTCGATGAAGGCTTTCGGTGAAGTTCATCAGTTGTTACGTTCGGCGAACAATGAAGGTTAAAGGTTAAATGAAGGTTCACGTTCGTGAACATTGTGGGTTAAATCAGATGTTAAGAGCACCCGGTATTCCTAGGCAGTCACGTATCCAAGTACTAATCGGGCCCGATGCTGCTTAACTTCGGCGATCGGACAAGAACCGGCGTTTTCAGCATGGTGTGGACGTGGACTTCGGCGAACGTTTTTGACGCTTGCAAAGACAACAATACTTGGGTTGATAGGGGTGGGCTGGCCGGGGGGTGGGAGGGACGAAAGATCCATGGTGGCAGCTCCACGAAGGCCTTCCATTAAAGATTCAGGCGAGAGGACGAGTGAGAGGTCTTTGGCGAAGGTTCTTCGAGTGTGACGTTTGGTGAATGTTGAGGGTGAGCATTCATGATGCTTGCGATGAAGGGATAGGGCGGCACGTTCGGCGAACGTTCATGACGCTTGCAGCGAAGGTCGGCGGCGAGCGTTCCCGAAGGCTTCAAGATGAGGAAAGAAGGGACAAAGGTTCCCGTTCGGTGAAGGGTTAAAAGTTGTGGCGAGTACTTGAGCTTGCGGTGAAGGCACGTTCGTTGAAGGGACGTCTGGGTACATTCAATGGGAGAAGCTGGAGAGGATTTGAGGCGATGTGCATACGGCGCGCGAGAGACGATGATTGGCATAGAGGGCTAGATTCTTCGGGATAATCCTGGTAGGTTGAGTTTACAGTGAAGGAAAACAACATGGGCTACAGGTAACCACGGTAGGTTGATGTGTCTTGATACAGGAGGAGTGTTCTGCGAACTTGGATCAACGACGCATAGGGTTGAAGTATCTTCAACAGGAAGTTCGGCGAACGATTTTATCTTCGGCGGGACTGCAGAAACATTCGGCGATCGTGAGTTTTTCAAGGGTGAGTGCAGATTGATGCTGGTATTCGGCGAATGTGTCGTCGTTCAGGGAGGTTGGGCAGGTTTCGGCGAGCTAAGGACTTCAGACGATCAGAAATTGGGTGTCTAGCAACAAGCCAGTAATGAGAAGCATGAGTGCAAAAGGCCAATGAAGAGCGTTTGCATCAAACGGGAAGGCTGGGGAATCTTTCAGCGAACGCAGGATGAAAATTCCGATAAAGAGGGTGTATGGACAGGATGTAGGTGAAGAGACTTCAACTTGAGCATTCGGCGAACGGCAGTGCAATTGGTGAAAAGTGCGAGGCTTCATCCACATATACTTCGGTGAAGGCAAGTTGGAAAGTTTACATGAAGAGTCATCCAGTTTGAAAATTTGGCGAACGTAGCACCTTCGGTGAAAAGTGTAGTGTTTCCACTTGGAGTTATGAAAGGACGAATGAAGAGAAAGATGGTCACGTTGTCGCATTCGACGAAAACATGCACGTCAGGGAAGGGTTCAGGAAGCTTTCGGCGAACGTTGCCAACGCCTGAACGCACAACAATATGCAGGATTTCTTCATAGGTGGGGACGTTCGGCGAAGGTGAGGTCTTGCAGCGAACGTAACTGAAGCGAGGGTGACAAAGACGAGGTGTAGCAGCCAAAGGCAGAGTCATTCGGCGAACACGTCGATGGATGAGTATGACGTTCGGCGAATGTGGACATCCGACAGACGTGGACATATGATGTAAGGGAAGGACGATTTAGCAGTGGGAGGTCTTCTTCTATAGGCTTTCAACGAACGCATCACTCTTCAGGGAAGAGAGTAGCTTTCGACGAACGCAGAGTGGATGAGAGGTTACTTGGCAGATGGGGTCTTTCGGCGAACGTTGAAGCGAGGAGGGTAACAATGGCGGTGTGTAACACCATTTATGGAGGGCCTGCGCGTGCCTGGCCACGCATGCACAGGTGGGTGACTGAGCTGGGCGTATCTAGAGAGTTTTGATTCCTCCAGGGTAACAAGTACTCAGGAACTGAATACAATAAAAATTGCAGGTAGTGTATATTTTCGGAACGCCAACTAGAAACTCTGTTTTTCGTGACAGCATCTTGTTGAACATCGTGGTTGCCAATTTTGTAACTGTAATTAAGCGCACGTTTTTTAACAATGCGAGAAAGAAACATTTAGTGGGTTGAAAGTTTAGTGGGTTGAAAGGTCATGCCATTAGTAGTGAACTATTGAAAGAGGCGATTGATATCGTTCAAAAGTATTAGCTCGAAAATAAATTTTGAGGTCATCAGTATACATTAAATAATATTGTCGATGTTACCAGTGATGTCTTCAATGAAAACCTTGAAGAGCCACGCACTAAGGATAGCTATTTGGAGGGTGCCTTTGTGCTGAAGGGTTTTCGAAGATGCGTTACCTTACGCAGATATAATGTGAGGCACGCACCCTCCCTAATCTGGGTGGGTAGTTGGGTCTATACCATTCGTTGTAAGGCCGACAGTCCATACACAAGAGCATCTGTTGCGCTGAAAACGAGCTTTATTCGGTTTCTTTCCATCAGGCCGATTCCATCAGGAAAAAAAAAAAAAGGAAGATGCAATGCCATCCAGAAGAGAATTCTCTCTAGCTCGCGTTTCTTCCCTGCGGACAGCAGGATTCATTGCACAATCAGGTGACGTTGAAGCCACGGGATGGACTGTGACGTAAATCGGGAAGAAGGAAATCTCGGAGGAAAACTCGGGAGCGTTGTCTTCCCAAGGGTTAAAACTTTCAAAGTTAACAACTAAAGCCTAATTTTTCTTTTCCTGACATCAAGGATACATCGGCGATACACCACGAATCGTATCCTCTGCAGTTTGTGGTATAGTGGCAAATGCTTACAGTACACTTACGTACAAGGCGGTTTTAATGCCATTTGCGTACGTGACAATTTGGTCCCCCCCCCCCTCAGATTGGATGTCAACGGGGATGACCAGTTATTGTGACAACCAATCTAAATGCAGTAAAATGTAAGTCACAAGGCAAGCGTGTTCATTCTTTGCACGGCATCAGTGAAAAAAGTGGGGAACATGTTCATTCTTTGAACGGTAGCAATAAAAAAGAGAGCATGTCCATTCTTTGTACGGTAGCCCTGAAAAAGGGGGAGCATGTTCATTCTTTGCACGGTAGCACTGAAAAAGGGGGAGCATGTTCATTCTTTGTGGTAGCAATTAAAAAAGGAGCATGTACATTCTTTGCACGGTAGCACTGAAGATGGGGGAGCATGTTTATTCTATGCATTGTAGTGCTGAAAAAGGGCGAGCGGTAGGCAATCTGAAAGGAAATGTCGATTAATAACAGTCATCAAAAATTAGATATTACCACATGTAATGTTGACAATAGCCAATGCGACAACAATAGGGGCAACGTGACAACATAGCTTCCTACTAAACAGGAGTACCTTTCGCCGGGATCAGCTAGTAAATAAGGCTTGTCAGTAAAGCACAACCCTTTTCGCCCACATATCTGCCTACACCGGAAAAACAAGTAAAAAAAAAATACTCTTAGGTTAATTAAGTTTTTGAAGCCACTCAAGCCTAACAATATGTCTTCATGGAATGTTAAGCAAGAGAACCCAGTTGGTGAAAAGTGGGTGGCACGGAGGGGAGAGTGAGAGAATGGGAAAACATCAATGTGCTTCTGGTTTATTAGACTTATACAGGGTTGAGCAGCAAAAATGATACGACTTTGTCTTCAATTTAAGTTGTGTAGTAGCGGTGAACTCCCGTTTCGCCAAATCCCGTTTCGCCAAAACAAATTTGTCAAAATTTTACGTACACGTAATTTAATGCCGTATTTCTATGTAATGGAGATTTAAAAGGTAAACATTTGAGAGAGACTACCAGTGGTAGAATAAGAACAATTGATTTATTAGCGTTTTGAAAACTGGCAATACAGACGGACAAACGTGTTCACTACGTCAATGCCAAGGTTTTCTTTTAAAAATAGTTATACACGTGATGGCTACCCTTTTCCAAACGGGAATTCCCGTTTTGCAGAATCCCGTTTTGCAGAATCACAATATTCTTCAAAAATGTAACATTGTAGAAGTTAAAAAGGCAAGCCGAGTTGGAAGTAATTTGTGATTAGTTGCGGTTCCTGGTGTTATGTGTTTAGCCGCAGCGAGCGCCGGAGCGCGAGCTGGATACGAAATTTTAAACAAATTATTATGCAAAACGGGCGTTTGTCTATGAATGTCTGACCATTATCATGTTATAAATGTTCGTGTTTTAATGTTTTAAATGTTTCGTGTGCGTAAAATTTCGTGAACGGTTTTTGGCGAAAGGGGATTTGACGAAACGGGACTGACCCCTGAGGCAAAAGCTGTTAATCTGCTTTCTTTTTGGCGAAAGGGGATTTGGCGAAACGGGACGTTACCGTTGTAGCATCCGATGGATGGTTTTCGTTTGATGGATGTGTTGCCCATCAACCCGATCAACTAATCTGCATCTTTGTTTCCAAGCATCAAACACTTTACATGCAATTTCAGGGGTCATTGCTCCTTCGTCGTTCCAAACATTCCAAATCCCATCCAGCGCGGAGCCTTAACGCAGCCAGAGTCGTCGTTAGTAGAAGCCAAATCTCAAAAAAATGTCAATGGAACTTACGTTGGGTGATTTAACTAGTATGTTCTTTTTACTTATGAAATTTACTCTAGTTTTAGTGTTTCGCTCCTGCAGAGAGTGGGTAATTCTGTTTGCAGTGTGGCTGGAAGCCTTGACCGTAATGGAGAGTAACTTTTGTAAGCTCACCAGGATATAATTTAGACACTTCTACCTCCAGATATTGCTTAAGCACCTTGCCGGTATAAAACTCCGCATTCCCCTTTGTTTTGTTGGGCACCTTTAGTAAGAGAAAACGACCACGTCCTTTCAAACCCCCAACAATCATGACCCCAATCGGCCAATTTTCAATTTTTTTTCACATTTTTAAGAATTTAGGCTTAGCACATAAGCCTAAAATATCGTCTTTAGAATCAATAACGATTTTTCCCCTTCATTTCTGATAATCCTACACTCAGTTGCTTTACTTATGCTGCACCCAAGTAAAAAAAAAAAAAGGGTTAATGGGTTTAACGAGCGTTAACCCAAGTATTTTAAGTTAATCAACAATGCATTTCAACGTATATTTTAGTTCGGAAAAGATTTTAACAATAGTATATATTGTAAAGCTGCAGTGCAGCACCATTGTTGCTGATGCAGACTGCTGTTGCCAGAAGCCGACGCAAGATGGTAGCCTCAATACGTGTGCCTTGTCTTATTTGTAGGTGATAACTACAAGATACACAAAGTTAACAGTCAAAGTCGTTTCATTTTTGCTGCTCAACCTAAGATGCGTTGTAAGTCTTCTTTGGTTTGGACAGGCAGAAGTTAGAAGACAATCAACTGTCTTTCTATTTTCGTACACACCTTAGGCAAGTTGTGTCAAGACCGTCCCAAGTGCACATTTTTGTAATTCATCTCACACCTACGGCCAATATGTTATTAGACAAGAATACCATGGTCGCATACCCACCCAATCATCTTCCTGGATGTCTAATATCCCCCAGGCACAACGCCAGCCGTGATAATGTTGATGGCGCGATAAGCACGTACAGGGAAGATGAGTTTTAAGCGTTTTACGGTGGGGGAGGAAGCTATACCGATAAAATAAAATGGACCTTAAATCACTGCTCAGTTCCAGCCGGTAATTTCTTTTCTCCTCTACAGCGGATATTATGGTGTCGTACTCGAGGCGTTCCATCGATTCAGTCCTTCCTCTCATGTGGAAGAATCAGTTTACGTTACAGTGGTATGACTAAGTGTTACAGCTGTAAAGTTTAGAGTATGTTAAAATTCGAAACTATAAGAGGTTTACATGTTTAAAAGAAATAGACAAAGAGACCATCTAAATTACTATGATTCAAACAATGACGAGTTCGCTAGCTACAGAAACGTTGCTGTATTAAATAATTGATTCCTATACAAACTATAAACTGCCTCAAGTAATGTGAAACAAACAAAAAATGGTAATCTTTAAACCAACGCACTTTTTAACTCGTAAAGGTTACTTCGAAACGGGGAGGGAAACTTAGCTAAATGTTAAAGGGAGATAATGTATCCGGCAAATGAGCGACCTATAAAGTTTCTTCGATGCTTCACGTCCAGTTCAGGTATCGTTAAGGCAGGTTTCATGCATCTCGCTGCTGCTGTTTGGTGGTTTAGAAGAACTTCAAGGGTCGTTGCTGCATTGTACCGAATCTTGAATCATCTCAAGGCCCACTGTGGGACTAATTATTAGGTGTCATAATGGGAAAGAGGAGTAATATGTAAGAGGCATCATAATCCTAAACTCTCCTAGAATCGGTACCGTGCTAGGCCTAATATATTTTTTTTTTTACAAATTTCAAATTTCCACTGTGCTTACTATTATTATTTTTTGCCTACAAACAAATCTCACATTACTGAACAAACTCAGGCAGGAGCTGTGGAATTGTTAACAGCATAGCCTTTGTAACATGCCGATGACACTAGTATCTAAACAATCAGGGACTGAGGAATGAGTACAGGTGGCAAAAAGGGAAAGTTGATGACATCAGCCCATGGGTAAGAAATCCAGGCCTGTATCAGTACGTACGCCCTAGGGATATACCAAAAAGGTTTAGGTCCAAACACTGAACGAGAACAGTCTAAGGATTCCCTGCAAACCTGAGCAAAACACAGGGCATGTGTCAAAAGCTAAGAAGACGTTAGATCAAATCTTGCAACCAGTCTATGTATACATTCTGTAGGGATAGGTCTGAGATATGCCTTATAATCCCGTCAGTTAATTCTGGACGAAAATTGCATCTTGGCTAATCACCATTCACAGGGGCTTCTCGTACGTCGCTTGCGCATCGCATGGATATAGAATCTATACATATAATGAAAGGGATGAAATCAGCCAGTAGTCATATCGTAGAACAATTGAGCGTTATTAAGTTTTACACTTATGCGCTGTTATCATCAATGGAATTCGCGCTGCACGTCTTTATTGATATCTTGTCTTACGTTCGAAGTCATTATTTGTACTCGCATGTTGTCCAAAGCGACCTGAGAAGCGATTTTAACATCGAGGTAAAAGCCCCAGCCGTTACCGGAAGTTGACTGGGGTAGCAAAAACGGAAAAGCTTCTCAGATCGCTCTGGACAACGTAGTGATACAAATAATGACTTATACATGAGAAATGTTGACAATAAAGACGTTCAGAGCGAGTTCCAGTGATTATAATAGTTATTATAAAAAAAAATTGTTCTACGATACGACCTCTGGTTGGGTTCACCCCTTTCATTATATGTATTGTAATGCAAACTTGTATTGCAACTTCTATCATAACAATGTAACTACGAGCTCGCAATGCCAAACACTGTAAAAGCGCATCTCCCAGCCAACACTGCCCAATTTCCCCAACTCCATAGGCCATTTCAAACCCAGTAGCCAAATTTGTAGGTTGATTTTTGGACCTTCCCCACTTTCCTTACAACTGCCCCAATTTAAGACATCATGCAGCCTAAATTTCCATGCGACTTCACCCTCGTCCCATTAGGATTATTTGTAGGTTTAGACTGTGGCAGGCGAGCACACACATCAAACCTGAGCAATAAACCTACAATAGCCCTCACTACTTCCACCTAGAGTCTTTCTTTTACCATTCACAACCATAGATCACCCATTACTTCAAAGTCCATCTGTTGATCCCGTCTCCTAATCTATAACCTCTACAAAATGGTACATCGGCCGGGAATTGAACCTGGGTCACCAATCTACGTACATCTTGCGAAATCTTCTGTAGCAATGGGGTAAGTTTTAGTGAAAACGTAGTTATGCCCATTTTTATTTAAATTCAAACATAATTCTTGAAATTAACTGAATTCTTTACATTTTCCTATCCGGGGTCTCCAACATTGTTTCCGGTCTTGGATCTCGATATGAATTTATTATGGCTGCAGATTGAAACTCTGAAAATAAACGAACTTTACCAGCTTACATTTTCTTTTTTTTTTTAATGTTGCCTCAATCCAACAGGCACTCACAATCCATTAACATCATCCGACCACATTCTCTGCAACTCCTCACATTTTAATTTATTAAAATGTTGTGGAAGAGAAGTTGCCAGCTTAAGAGTTTTCGTGCTCTGGTTTTCTTTTTATTTTATTTTTTATCTGACTTTGCAAGAGACGGATCGAAAAGGCAAAGACTGAAAACGAAAAGTTTTAGTACATCGGTGTGTTGGACGTAATCTGAAAGTGCGGTCTTCCGCCAGTTAAGCCTACTCTTACCCTTTTAAGCCGGACGAAAACAAGGAAATCTCTGATCAGCTTTACTGCAAAATGGTAGCGAAAGAGGGTCTTACGCGTTAACTTTTAGTACACGTGGTGAAAGACGATAGAGTGCACTAGAAATAGATAAAGGCACACAGAAAATCTGTTTCCCGTTTCATGAAAGGTAGTCTTCAAAGCAGCCAACTTGCTTCCTTGTGCCTTTCCTTTGCCCTACTCGGCTTCTCTTTTCTGTCTTTCCTTTCCTTTGTCGTTTTCCTTACCCTTTGCTCCGTTTGCTCCCTTGGAATACAAGCTCGATACTTAAAGGTTACATCACATGTCTCTTATGGTGGCTCTCTTGTACTACTTAGTTTTGCAACATTAGCCAAATGTATGTCATTGTTGCAAACGCCTTTATTATCCCCTTTATTCTCATGCAGAAGACGGTTTTGCTATATCCACTCAAACGTATATAAATGTTACAAAACCTATACACGCGCAGGATGCACGAAAATAGACGGAGGGTTTGTCCTTTTGAGTTCTCATACAAGCATTCCCACAGATTTTAATGTCTTCGAAGGTGGTACTGGTGCCTGAGCATTGGCAGAGCTCAGTCTAGTACCCTGACGGAGTTGCTCAGGCCGATGACTGGAAAGAGTACCGTGACAGTTCCCGCCAGCCTGTGCCGACCAAAGCAGTGTGAGGACTACCAATCTAGTTCAGCGGCTATGAGGTCTACCTTGCCTATTCTAGACACTACAGAAGTTATGATCGGAGGTTTCACGTTCAAATCGCCGGGTTTTTCACTCTCCTTACCGACTTATAATTTCCAGTATTCAGACAATCCCTTTCCCACGGACATTCTCCCCCCGCCCTCCCCATTAAAATGATAGCAGACGAATTTCTCTCTTAACCTGGACATTTTCCCCTGGACATTATCACCACGGACACTTTCCCCAAGACATATAGAGTAATACCTTATAGAGCAATTTGTTTAACTTTATTAAATGTACTATTAAAAGTGAGTTGGCCTATTGTGTATTGAGTCCACAGGCAGACAGAATAAACCGTTCATCGAAACACCCGGAATTTCATTTTTCGTATATTCCGGCAGTGAGTTTCGCGCATTCTGATTGGGGAGGCTTTAGGATGCTTATTGTTCCCGCGCGAAGCGCGGCCCCCCCCCCCCCCCCACACACACACACAATTCTGAATACCTACTGTCAGATATGCACTCAATGTGCGGGTCATTCTGGTAGAGGGCCCTCAATCATACTAAATTTGCTAATGCGCTCAATGTATGTGCACTCGTACCATTATATAGCCAGATAAATAACTTTGCAAGTACAACATAATTTTAAATGAAAATTAATTTTTTTAAATAGATTTATTTTCCTGGGAGGAAATGTTCAGGAGGAAAAAATTTGGGGTAAAATGTCCGACCTGCAGTCGTTTTGTAATGTTAAAAATTCAACATTCCTTGCAATTGCTTGCCGTTTAAGTGTGAAATAAAATGTCATTCGTTCTTTATTATTTATTTTTGGTTAGTAGTTAGGTGGGGAAAAATAAATCTGCTCGATAACGCTTTAGTGTGGGTTTGTTTTTATGTGTGGGCAACTAGTGAAAGCGTTAGTTCGTCAGTTGGAAAGTGGTCACTAGACGGCACTGTGTGTGGGGTCATTAAAACCAAAGAACGAAAGCTGCTTGGTAGATACTATTGACTGTGTTTAGTAAGGGGTGCTACAACGGGACTTCGAGATTGTTGACTTATTATGAATGCTGGGACCTTATTAATTTCCCAGCACTCATAATAAATTTTGAGTGGTGGGGAAAGTGTCTTGAATTCCAATCAAACCAAAGCCTATCAACGCGCACCATACGAATGGAAACACCTTTCAACTTCATGTGGGTCGTCAGTTTAAGTTTCCCCCCTAAACCAGTTGAAACATAGCTTAGGAAATCTTGCTTTCAGCTGCAGTATTTCCTAAACTGTGTTTCAACTGGTTCTTGGCTCCCTTCTGGACACGGAATAGCAAAAGATTTGACCAGCGAAGATGGTGGAACTGTTTACTCGTTCTTGGCTGAACTTTGCCGTCTTCTTGGCTTTTCGTCCTACACCGGCCTGTACCATGAGTAGGAAAAAGGAAACCGTAACTTTGTTGGTATGTGGACTATGTCGGAGCTGGAATGGTATTGGCTTCCGAAAACTTAAAACTTAGAGAATTACAAAATACCGACCGGATACTAAGCAGTGCGTTATTATTTAGTTATGGTGTATTTATAGCTATTTATTTATTTATTTATTGGTTAATTGTGCTTTTTGGTGTGTGTCACATTTAAGAGGCCTAAAGTTATTCTGGTTACATAAAATAATTAATCTGAGTCGTATGGAACCGAGATTTGGTTACGGGTAAAAGGGGTTAGTCACTGCCGGCATGAATTTATTAATTCGTTACAAATTGCCGTTACATTAATTAGTAACAGGCATTAGGGAGCGTTTATGCAACCAGACCTTCTCGCTCGCCGAACGCTATATTTGCTAGTCAACTGTTATTTATTTACGATTAGTTTCGTTTCTACTAAATGAATGCGGTAATAGATAACAAATTAAATGTGACATAAATAACAAAACGGATAAAGAACAAAGTGCAACAGTAATTTTAAACATAGCTACAGCATTGTAGTCATTTCACGCTATACGTCCAAAATTTGCTATTCTCGCTCAAAGAACTGCTTCTAGCATTGATCAGACGACGGTAGAATAAATAGCTACTCGCAGCGAGAATTCAAAATCCAACATGGTGTCGGTTTCGGGGTTGTCGAATCGAAGGCAAAAAATCGAATGCCGGCATTCTGAAAGCAGCCCGTCGTCGTGAACTGCAGTCAAAGTTGTGTTCTTGTTGTCATAAATCGACGCTGTCATGTTGAACGCATCATACGTCGTCTCGCGAGGCGCGAGGAGAAGATTTGCGTCCGCGTTGTTGTCATGGTAACTACGTATAGACTACTCGAAAGCCGCAATCTGTGGTATAAATGCGAGAAGCAGCCAGCAGATTTAGTATCAACCAAGTAAAAGGCTAGTAAGCGAGAAAATTGTCGTTGCGTAAACCGGCTCTTAGGGCTCGTTTACACAACGACAAATTTCTCGCTTACTAGCGTTCAGTTGGTTAATACTAAATCTGACGGCTGCTTCTCGCCTTTACCGAAGAATGTGGCTTTCAAGTTGTCTATACGTAGTAACCATGGCAACAACGCGGACGCAAACGTACAACATGACAGCGTCGATTTATGACAACTAGAAAACAATTTTTACTGCTGTACAAGACGACAGACAGATTTCTGAACGCCGGTATTCGATGATTTGTCTTCGATTCGACAACCCCAAAATGGACGCCATGTTGGATTTTGAATTCTCGCTGCGAGTAGCTATTTATTCTGCCGTCGTTTGATCGCTGCTAGAAACTGTTTTTTTTCAGCGAGAATAGCAAATTTTGAATTTGTTCTTTTAAATGGCAACAATGTTGTACCAATGTTTAAAATGACTGTTGCATTTTGTTCTTTATCCGTGTTGTTATTTATAATACATTTAATTTGTTGCCGATTACCGCATTCATTTAACAGAAACGGGAAATTAATCGTAAATAAATAACGGTTGCCTAGCAAATAGCGTTCGGCGAGCGAGAATGTCTCGTTGCATAAACGCGCCCTTACAGTCTGTAACTTTTCCGGTCCGGCTTAAATGGGAATTAAGGCCTATATTTTCACTTTCATTAAGATGAATTGCATTGATAAAAATTGTGCAAATAATACAATGGTACCTGGTCTACTCAGCTAGTAATCTTCCAGTACAGTATTGAGGACAATGAACTTTGTACTTAACACATTAATTTATTGAAAAGTTGAGGAATTTATTGACACAAATAGAACAATGATGCTTCAAGCAATGTGTAAATCAAGTATGTTTTGGAAAAATTGTGGCATTATTATTTAGTATAGTTTGTTCCACATTATGTTTTCAGAAAACTGACTGGATGACGACTCGTTTTTTTGCACTAAGAGTGCAAAAACATGTGAATATCACACTTGCAGACTCAACAAAGTTACTGTTAGAGTTTACGAATGAGATGTTTACGGATTTTTTGCACTCGTACTGGAAGAAAATGTGGCGTCATACAGTCAGTTTTCTGAAAACATAATGTGGAACAAATTATAAAAGAGTTTATTTTATTATATGCAATTGTAAAATGAGTTCTTGGTTTACATATTTTGAACCATTAATCAATAATAACCGTAGCAAGCCTAAGTGCTACGGTTTAGGGCAGTGACACGACGCAGTATTATTGTATATAACTATACGATGGAGCCAGTAACTGGGTTAGCTGCAAGGTGCACTGGTGGGGAAAAAGAAGAGCGTCTTACTGAAGCCAATGCTATTAGACTGGATTTCTTAGGCCTAAAACGCGCGATTTTTTTCGATTTGTTGGCAGTTGCTGACATATTTAAAGAAGTAGAATCTTTATTTTCCAATTACAACTCGTAGCATAAGGGATTGGAGAAAACAATGGTTTTTTTAAGCCTACGAAATCCACTCTCAAAGCACTGACTTGACTAGAAGTGCCGTTGTTTAACCCACCATTTCAATCTAGTGCCCCTTGCAGGTATTTCTCTTGTAGCCATATGACGTCACTTGACGCTGCTCTATAATTTACGAGGGGGAGGGTGTCCGGGGAAAAGTCTGGGAATACAATTCACATAGTATAGTATTGACCCTCAAGGATCTCATACCACAGTGCAACAAGAACGAACTAGCTTCAGTTATAATTTTTCTCCGATTCGTTGACACTTTAAGAGAAGATATTTATTGAGCCTCCAACACGTAAATGTGCTCACTAAATTTTGTACCTACTTAGATTTTAGTGACGCGTGGTGGGAATCTACGCATAGAAATTTGTCAGGCCCTGCTAACGTCTCCCCATGTGTAACCGGCATAATTTTCGAACTTGTTGTCAGATTCATTTTAATTTTTTCCCTTGTAAAATCGTTGATTTAAGTTCGTAAATCATCAGTAAAGCTGAGCTCCGAGAATTGATTCCAGGTTTCGGGGGTTTGGGTTACAATAATCAGATATCATTATATGAAGGCGACTGTGCAGATATTTTTGAACAGCAGATTTTGGGAATTTGTTGTCAGAAAAACACAACGGTATATTCCTTTTTTTTTTGTATAAAAAAAAAGAAGAAAAAAAACCATCGAAAGTCTTATTGATGAACGCATCGGGTTTCAACTCTATTAATTTGAGTGGCCAAAAGAACACCTGTACTCATTTGCTACACGAAGTTTTGAATAAATGCATAGACTTCAAGAGTTTTAGGTTTTTTTAATTTTTTTATATGTAGGCTCTTCAATCCCAAACGAGCAGAATTTGTAGAGGATCATATATCCGAACTGAGTTGAAATGCATTTTGAATGGGGAAACCAGAAAACATAAAGGTCAACTCCCGTTCTGCTTGTTGCTTGTTGATTATTGTTTGTTGATTGTCACTATCTTGTTTGTCACCATCTTGATTATCACCATCTTGCTTGATGCTTGTGCAGGGGTTGCTTGTTGATTGGCACCATCTTGTTTGTCACCATCTTGATTATCACCATCTTGCTTGATGCTTGTGCAGGGGTTGCTTGTTGATTGTCACCATCTTGTTTGTCACCATCTTGATTATCACCATCTTGCTTGATGCTTGTGGGG
>JAHWFP010183551.1:0-16632 GCA_023313725.1 Lithobius niger | reverse complement strand
CACAGACCAGAAAGTTGACTAGATATTACATCTAGACTCTTCCTAGCCTACGCGTAGCCCTAGCGGTAGCTGCAGATACTAATACTTTGATAATGCTTTGCGTTCGTAACAGCAAGGAGGCAAAGCATTGTCAGAGGTATTAGTAGCCGCAACGACCGCCAGGGCCCCCCGTACGCTTGAAAGAAGTACGATGAGGTAGGTATCTATAACGCCAATCCGTTGGTGGGCTGTTCGAGTTTATGAAGGCACTTCAAGATGGAGGAGCTTGAATGACTGCGACTTTGATCGACGAAATTGAGGACGTACACTTGCTTAAAGGCGCATGCTCACCATTTCGAAAGCGTTGCCCATATTCTAAACACAGCATCCACGTTCCAGATTTTCCGTCATCCAATTGGCTGATGTGGGTCACGTGATCTCGTTTTAGTTATGAAAATCGGGGCGCTGTTGCAAATAGTGTTCTTCCATTTTTTATTTACCGCTATTTTCTTTATATAGCTCGAAGATTCTACGGCGCTGCATGTAGGAGTTGGAAAGGTGAAAAGGCGCCTTTAAATTAAAACATGAAAATTAATAGAGTCTACGCAATCCATACAAGAATTAAAAATGCATACCCTATTCTAATGTTCGTCATAAATTTAAAGAGACAAAAACAAAATGGCGCATAATGGGGAAAAAAAACCCTAGTGAAACTAATTTGTCATCGCAGCTCAAAGGTTCACCGAACTACAGCAGCGCCGCCAGGGCAAACAGCTGTCGTTTTAGCGGCAGATGGGGGAATCACAGAGAGATAGCGACGGGATGACGAATTGAGGACGTGACACCTGTGGCTCTCATTTCAAACTTTCCCTCCCTCGTAAATGTGTCTCACCATTCGTCACTCGGAGAATTTTTTGTCACTGTGAAAGCAAAGGAGAAACTAAAATAGGGAAAAAACGAAAATCACTATCCCTCTTTTTCCTCCTAGCCCGAACGAACAGCGCTCCTACCCAAGGCTTTGTAGCTGAAACGAATAACGCTCCGTCGAAGTGCTTTTTTTTTTCTTTTGGTTGTCAGTTTTTTTGTCGGTAATTCTTAGTGAGCTCCGTCTCGCCTAGGCATAATTAGACCTTAATGTGTTTTTTTTGTTTCGTTTTTTTCGACACAATCTTTTCCTTTCCCCCTTTCCGTCTTGCTCGAGGTAACGCGCATCTGAAGAAACGCTTGACGGGACATAGAACCCCGCACAAATGCTGTTACTGCCTCCCCCTCACATCCAATTTTCTGAATTTTAGGAGTGGAAGGAAAAAAACCGTGCGCCGACACACACAACGGAAAGGGAAGACCCTTTGTGCACTAAAGATCAGTCATTGCACTTTCTCCATACGCAAAAAAAGGTGTAAAAAAAAACCAACTTCACCATATGGCTTACTGTGCAGTTGAATGAACCGACGTGATCGCTAATTTCTTATACTGTTTTAATTAAATTCGAAAATTTTAATTGAAAAGCTCCGAATTTCTTTCTATCAGTGTATGAAATTGCATTGAAAGTGAAAGAAGATAGGGTTTTAGGCAGTAAGTCGATGTTTTTGAGGGGGCTAAACCATGCGCAATGGCTGTTTGCCGTGACGTCACCACGAGTTAGCCAATGACGAACGAGAACAACGGCCGTTTGATTGGACTAGCCCAGTCACGTGATCGGCACGTCACAGCAAACAGCCATGGCGCGTGGTATAGCAGTGGCGCTCCCTACGGGAGGAGGGGGGGGGGGGGTTGTTGTGGAGTGCCCCTGCGCCGCACCCAAGTTAAGAGTAAAATTTGGTAAAAGAAGAAAAGTAAGCCACTTATCACAGCTGAAAAAATGCTGTAAAGGGTGCTTTTACAGGGTTCCCACAAAAATACTGAAATCAATTTCCCCGAGTTTTCAAGATTTTTCAGAGAAGATAAAGTCATTTTCCCGGCTATTTACCGTAGGAAGAATTTTTTTCCACACATTTTACGAGTTTTGTGTTAAAAAGGCTGAAGCTTTTAGATGGGAAATAAATTATTTAAAATCTTAATTTTTTTCCGATTTTTCCAGGTTTGTTTGTAAAAAAATCTCCAAGAATTCCTCGAGTTCTCCCTAAGTTTCAAACGTAATTTAAATTCCCTGAGTTTTCTAGGTTGGTGGGAACTCTGTAATTTACACGTTTCAAAGGCAAAATGCTGAAAATGAATTATACACGTGACGCCAAAGGAGTTGAGCACCTCCTCTTCCTTCTGGGCATCTATAGTTGAACTTCCCGTCAACATTTTAAATAAAATTTTTGCATGGCCCCTCCGAAATAAACTTGCACCAATAACGCTTGGTGTATGTGGTCGTAGCATAATCTTTTACCCAAGTGTTCAATCACTGGTCGCAGCCCCCCCCCCCCCCATCCTCCTTTAAAGGTTTTTAGATGCGCTGCCCCCCTTTAAACGGCCGTACATAAATATATTTAAAAAAAATCCACTTACATTAATGGCTTCAGTGTGCTGGTGGGCCTTAAACGCCAAGTGTTAGCGCCAATCTTGGCCAATCGCTGTCATGTATATACCCCGACGTCGTCTTCGTTCGACGCGTCAGATCTGAAAGTGAAGATTGAAAAAAAAAAAAAAAAGAGTTAAAAAAAGATACGTACGTCGGCTTGCTTGGTGAAGTTAATTGCGTTTAAATCTTAACTCTTCTCGCCTACGTTTCCTTCTTAATTAATTATTCTGCCCTGCCATTCAAAGTCACGTGACCCTGCCAATTAACTCGTACGGTTAGAGCAACGGCAGCGCCAATTAATCGGTCAGGATTTTGACGGCAAGGTCTTGTCAAGAACAGCAACGTGAACGTTAGTTGGCGCTACTCATTAACAGAAGCATATACTTAGCGCCTCAAAATGGCGGCTTTAATGTTAAAGTGACAACCGGTCTACCTTATAACATTCCGCCTGCATTATAACAGCCGCGCGCGGATCGCCATCCGCGTATTTGCCAGTGCCAAGGTCGGCTGGGGTGGTAGCTGCGTTCCTCGCAGCAAGGAACGTTGCTGCTGTCTCGGTTGGCTTTGGGAATAGTACACGAAACAGAATCATGTTAAAGATTGTGTCGTCACAAACCGGAATGATTCTCGTATTTTAACATCACAATTTATAATTTTCTAAGCTAGTGTCTTATAATTTTGCTTCGGCGATCTATTGGAAGAATTAATTTTAATTTTTACCACATTAGTCTTTAGATTTTTGATATCATGGTAATTATTAGAAAATAAGTACATGCAAACACAGAGATGAAACTTCATGATTATTGTAAGCGCACAAAGGATCATATACTGCAGGACGCAGTAAATAAAGTTAACAATTATTCAACAGAAAATCTCCTAGACGCCACATTTTAAAACGGATTTTTACGAAGGGATTGACTAACGGTAAGTAAACAGACCTTTGGGACCGGACTTGATATGATGGAGCGAGAAAAATAGCGCTGGGTGGAATATCCCTTTAATCCACTAAATAAAATTACTATGAAGAACTATGGCTAAAGGCCCTTCGAGGGAAAGGACATCCATTGTCTTTAAATACATAAAAAAAGACACATTGGCCAATTTGGCAATTTTACAGAGCCTTCTTAGAGGAAGGATGCGATTCGTTAAAAGTATACCCGTTCACCATTTCGATAGCGTTGCCCATGTTCTAAACACAGCATCCACGTTCCAAATTCTCCGTCATCCAATAGGCTGATTGTGGGTCACGTGATCTCGGTTTAGTTATGAAAATTCGCGGCGCTGCTGCGAAGTGTTGTTCCTTTTTTAAATTTAGCTCGAGAAGATTCTACGGCGCTGCATCTAGGAGTTGAAAAGGTGAAAATGCACTAAAAGTTACAAATGACACACGACTCGAATTAAACTACTTCGTGTCACAGGCCAAAATATCAAAAGCCCGATATTACGCAAACCCAGCTTCTACTTTGTAAGAAAACTATACAAAGTTTTACGAAAACATAAAAGAAATTCTTGTGATGAGAAAGTCAAGAACACGTTTACGTAACTGGTTATTTGAAATGGAGATCTGTTGCAGAAGAAAAATTATTCAAACCTCAAGAGTTGAATAAAACGTAATTATACAGCAGCGACAATTACGCCATATGGCTACGAGGCTAGCTACAAGGTGCACTGGATTAAAATGGAGGTAAAAACAACGACACTTCTAGTCAAGGCAGTGCTTTCAGAGCGGATTTCTTAGGCCTAAAAAACGGTGTTTTCTCCGATCCCTTGTGCTGCGAGGTGGTAAATCGGTAAAGAAAAGATTCCACGTGCTAAAAATTTCAGCAACTACAAACAAATCGAAAAAAATCGCGCGCTTTAGGCCCAAGAAATACGCTCTAACAGCATTGGCTTCAGAAAGACTCTTCTTTTTCACCCCTCCATGTTTATCTAGTGTCCCTTGCATCTAGCCCAATTACTGGCTGCAGTATTGAATTATATAACACGACGTTACTGTCGTACCTCTATTGGCCGAGATGTTTCTGTTTTACCCGGATAATTGTAGTGTCAATCCTTTTTTCCCTGATTTTTTTTTTTTGTATATGTTTGGATTGCTTAAATACTGTATTTTTACCCCATTGTGGATGGTCAAAACTGTTACATGCTGTTGCGTACTGTTATTTCGATGTATGACAGTTTCGCCGAATATTTTTTTTTTCAAAATTACGAGCCTTGCTCGCGCTGCCACGCTCGCTGCAGCTGAACATATAACATCAGAAACCGCACTTAATCACAAATTACTTCCAATTAGGAATGCACCTTTAACTTCTCCAACGTCAAGTTTTTTAAAGAATAATTTGATTCGGCGAAACCGGAATTCCCCTGCTGCCGAATTTTAATCGGAACTTAATTTTTGGCGCAACGAGAAAGATGTTCGGTGAAACAGGAATTGGCGAAACGGGATTAGGCGAAACGGGTAGACACCGCTATTTGTCGTTATGATTCTTTAACAAATTTTATTATTACTGCCTTTTAGTTTTATACAGCGACACACTTTTTTTTTTAATTTATTACATTTTTATTATTTTGTTTAAAAATCACACTCCGTAGGGAGCGTTGGCTCTGTGGGGCATTCGATCCTTTTTGAATTTCCGAACTGTTTTACACAGTAACTTCACCATAATTATAATTTCACTTCACTATATTCCAATTTATGACAAATGAAAAAAATATGAACACTTTTCATAGACATTTTAAAATTGTTTACATGAGTTGTTTTATAAAGCACCCCTTTCCTCCCCTACATCACTTAAAGTGTCCGCGGCCTGTTTGAGTTCGCCCTCCAACGAACACGGATAATCGATTGTATGTATTCGGTAGCAGAGTACCTTGTTGATATCCTAGATAGTTACAAAAACAATGGCGGCCGTCGATTAAAGCCGTCTCCTCCAGGAAGACCTAGCCGCTCATACAATACTGCAGGACTCAAGATACGCTGCGCACACAATAGCTGAATTTTCTGTGCGCGAAAAAAGATGCCACGGAAAAAAAAAAAGCCTGGATATAAAAGCCAAAGGAAAAAAAAACTAAAGGCAAAAAAACAAGTTGCGGGAATAAAAGCCGAATTGGTTTGTCGATTTTAGTCTTCTGTACAGCCTGTACTAGCTGAGAAGACTATTGCAACGACTTTGTCCGTCCGTCCTTCGCCTTTTTCAACTTCGCAACGGTACCAGATAGAGACGACCACGTTTTACAACGTTAGATTCAGTGTCAAAAGTTAGTTTTTAAAACACGACAAACTAAAACATCGTTACTTCCTTGTAGCTGATAGACTTCCTAGACGTAACTAAATGAAATAATATTTGATCGTCGAATTGAAATCCTAAGTATAACACGCAGCCGAAAATACAAAAGGATTTTAGCTTCGTTTAATATAGTCTCGTCGCATTGTTGCATGAATGAATAGGCATACCGTCGAACCAAATTCTTCATCAGGCCTATCCGCTACTCCGAAATTAAAACTGTAGTTTAAAAGATTAGGCTTAAAATTGCGTCACTACGGCAACGTCAAGTTGCTGCTGGCTTTATCAACAGCACTATTATAGTAAGTCGTCTCTACACTGCGTCTCTCGCGTCACTTCCAATGATCTACATTATAAGGCTACGTTGCGCATTACGTTGCAACACTGTAACTGTGTGCCCGGAGGTGCACCGTGTTGCAAAAGTGAATAGGCTTACTATACAATCCAAAATTCCGTTAGCTGCTACTATCGAAATTAAACCTGCAGGTAAAAGTTAGGCCTAAAAGCTTGCAATGGCTCCTAAAATGTAAAATAGGCCTAAAAGCTAAAACATTTTTAAACCAGTAATTGTGAGGTTTACTGCTTTTAGATTATATAATAGAGATAGCTGTTACAGTGCATGATAAAGATGTGCGCCTCAACATTGGACGTGGCGAAACAGTACAGAAGACCGGTTATGGCTAGGTAGTCGCTGTAGCCGCTTGTTTCTTTTCGTGTTGTTGTTTTTGTTATAGGTTAGGTTAGTTGCCTTGGCTCGAATTTCATCAGGCAGGCAAAGGAAGTTTCACCAGAAAACTTATTTTTCCTGTGGCTTTTTTTTCTGCAGCTTTTTTTCGTTCGGTTTTTTTTTCCTACAGCTTTTCCCCCTCGGAATTTTGTTTGCTAGATTCGAATTCTCAGACTCCATCTGGATTTTTCGCATTTTTATCTTCTTTTGGCATTTTTTTTCCTGCAGCTCTTTTCTACTGCCTTTTGGTTCTGCTCCCCTTTGGTTGTATTTCCAAGCTTTTTTTTTTCCAAGGTGTTTTTCCCTCAGCTTTTATTTTCCAAGATTTGAATTTTCGGACCCCATATTGAATTCCATCCCACCCACCAACAAAATTATTGAGTGCGCTGGCACCTCAGATCAGGACTTAAGCACACAGTTTTTCCGCCTTCATACAGGGATATAAACTCTTCCTAAAATTACGAATTCAACTTTTTTACAAGCCTTTACAAGCCCAGTCGTTGGCCTCACATAAATACGCCATCTGCTTTGTGTTCTTAAAGTGTAATAATTATAAAAAAAAAAAAAAGAAGCCCTTCCCATCAGTTAAAAGTAAATTGCGTAAAAATGTGTACCCGACGGCTGGGTAGCCCATCTGTTGGTACCGGCTGTTTCAGGTGATAAAAGTAGGGCAACTCCGAAAAATTCATCTTTTACGAAAAATACCCGCCGTGGTTCGGCTTCTCTGTCTAACCTCTTGTAAAACGAATCAATTGACTGTACCCGTCCCTTAACCGGTTTAAAATTGGCACTGTGCTTATTGCATTCTATTTTACTACACACATTTTACAAAAATTGAAGATTAGGCAGCTGCCTGTACAATTACCCTGTTACATTTTTTTTTTTTGAATATGAAAAACAGAAAAAAAATGCTATTAAGAAGGCTAAAAAATATCTAACAAAAAAAAAACTTTGTATTCCTTCCAATTACGACCAGAAATAAATTTGGAAAGACAATCTTAAAAGATTATTGCGTGTCAATTATTTGTAATAAACCGGCCGGTAACTCTTGTGGCATCGTGTTTCGCATAATCCCGTTTCACGTAATCGTGCATTGCATATTCCCGTTTCGTATAATCCTGTTTCGCATAATCCAGTTTCGCATACTTTATAATAATTAGATAAAGATTTTTTGGCATCTCTATTAAAATAGCATCTCGGATTTTATGCATTGGCCGCAGAGAGCACGGCGGTGTGAACGAGGCAGCGTAATTTGGAACATTAATTCACCACAAAAATTACGAAAAAATGCGAAAATCGGCCCCCCCCCTGGGGCGCCCGAGGGGTCACACATGAATAAGTGATCCAGATTTAAAACAAACGATACAGAATTTGAGGCCAATCCACCCCAATTAAAATTTAAAAAAAAATAAAAAATAAATAACTTGGTGCTTATTTGTCCGGTATATTCTATATGTCTGAATTTCCACTACATGTCCACTTTCTTTTCTCCACGTTTAGTTGTGGCGCACTCCATTCCAAACCAGCTAAAGTGCCCGCTTATGCCAACAGGGACGTAACACTGTACCGTTTCGCATAAATTAATCCAAAAACCGGAGTTATGCGAAGCGAGATTATGCGAAACGCGACGTATATTCACGTTTCGTTATTAATATTTCTTTCGTGCGTTGATGTGAAACAATTTGTGCGAATCTAGCACAAACATCGCTGATTTAAATTGAGCCCCATTTAACAATTATTTCATTAGTGGTCAATGTAGGTTTGGATAAATAAATATTTGGTTCCGTTCTGACTACATTCGTCTATTATAGAGTCAACAGCTGCTGTCCCAATACCTAGAGGTGAGCTCCACCGCCACCGGCTAAAATTCAAACATGCGACATTGCTCGTTAGTTGTTTTTTCTGGGCGCCGCCGCCAATAATTCTGCTATGCTTTTTAATTACCATTGTTTAATTACCATTTAATTCTGTCGTTGCTTTTATGCTCTTCCTCCCATCACACAAAAAATCGTCCATGTTATGGGGGGGGGGGGGGGAGAGAAGGGGATGGGGGTGGGGTGGAGAAGGGGATAGAGGGTCATACACCAGAGCAGTCCATTGCACAATATAGCCTTAGACTGCAAATTTTCAACAACGCTACCTGTCATCATCACCCATACCCTACAAAACCAAGCGTCACAGATCACATTTGTGTTTTTGTTTGTATCTAGGCTGTTTTGTGATTTGTTTGAAAAGATACGGTATTCAATAAACTCGTCATTATATTGTTAGTTATTTTTTGTTATTTTTTTAAGTTTAAAATTTTTTTAAAGTTCTGTGAGTAAAAATATTTTCTGAAGTTTCTCTAAGTTGTGTATAGCCCACGACCTTAATTTCAGCAATTTTAGCGTCTTTGAACCATTTAAACAAATTTTCAAGAATTGTTTAATTTTATGCAGCCAAATTTAATCCTCCCACCCTCCCAGAACGTGATGGACGTAGAAAAAAAGTTTAAAAACTGACAAAACCCAACAGCTAATCCTGTTTCAGCCGTCGTCAAAAATTGCTAAAAACCTTGGATGGCACACTGCCTAAAAAATATGTCTTATCTGTCTTCTTGTCCAAATTCTACTCTTAACTTCTGACCTCTCCTCCTCCCTTTTCGTGAGCCACTAACCGCAATTATTTCGAACCATTTTGAATCGGTTCGAATCGCAAAACAATCAAAACAGAAAACTGAAAAAAATAATTTACTATACCAATCCTTTAATCGGAGTAAAGAAACACTAATTTGCATTCTATTCCTACTACCCACATTTTACAAAAATCGAAGATTTTAAGGCCACTAAAAATTAAATAGGTGGTTCTCAGGAGCGCAGGCGTGGGCTTTTTCTTAGCCCATGAAACATTTTTATGACGACATTGTCTAAAAGAAAAGTACCAATCACACTTTCACCAAACTTTACCTTGAGCCGATGACCACAGGAGTTTTTTGCTCCATTCACATGATCGCCTATAGAAACGAATGTATTGTGTGCGCGGCGTATCTTGAGTCCTGGAAGTATTTTACTAGCGACTACTTCTTCCTGGAGGGAGCGGCTTTAATCGACGGCCGCCATTGTTTTTGTAACCATCTTGGATATCAACAAGGCACTCTGCTGCCAAATACGTTACAATCGATTATCTGTGTTCGTTCTGCGGCGAACTCATGATAGGCCGCGCACACTTTAAGGATCGTTTAGAGGCATGTCACAACTAAAAATTTTGGATCTAAAGAATGATTTTTATCAAATGTGCAACTTTTGCTCGCTGATCCTGGTATTAAAAAATAGATATTGTACTCGACAACATAATGTAAGCTACTGATTTCATTTGGTTTGTTTAAAAAAAAAAAAAGCTATCGCGACGCATCTGAAAAATCACGAATAAACCGTAAAAATAAAAAGCCGCCCGCTCGCATCAATTTTGCTGTATCCAATACCGAGAAACACTGTAGTGTCCGTATTCTATCTTGAGTTCACCCCAGAACGAACAATCAATTGTATGTTGTTGGTACGAGAGTGCCTTGTCGATATCTAAGACGGTTACAAAAACAATGGCGGTCGTCGATTAAAGCGGGGCGAGGGTTAATCGTCTAACTGGAAAATCGCATAATTGGAAGAACGTATAACGGAAAACAGTATAACGGAATATCATCTAACAGGAAATACGTATAATGGAAAAGCGTCTAACTGGAAATTCGTATAATGGAAAATCGTCTAATATCCCTGCCTCGCTCGCGCTGCCACGCTCGCTGCGGCTATACATATAACATCAGAAACCGCAGTTAGACATTAATCCAGTTAGACGTTTATCCATTATACAATTATCCATTATACGATATTCCGTTTAGATGCTTTTCCAGTTTTTTTAATTAGGCAGATTTTAGACAATTATCCCATTAGATGATTTTCCAGTTAGACGTTCGTCCGACACCCCGATTAAAGCCGTCCCCCTACAGGAAGACGTAGCCACTCATAAAATACTGCAGGACTCAAGATACGCTGCGCACACAATAATTAATTTTTAGCGGCCTAATCATTAAGCAGATGAATGATCACCCTATTAAAATATTTGTTTGCGCTATGAAAAGCAGAAGAAAGCCTATTTATGAAGGAAAAACAATATCGGAAAAAACAATAACAAAAAACTTGATATTTCTCCTGCAGTCATGACCAGTAATAAATTTGGACAACAATTACTTTAAAAGATTACTACGTATCAAGTATTTGAAACAAATTGCCAGACAATTCGTGGCAGCATTTTGTCGTTCAACAGACCTTAAAAATTATGTTTTTAACAAATTTTCTGTCCTTATGCTGGCATATTATTTCAGAGTTATCCAATTTATTTTTATTTGCATTTGTAGAACTGCGATTTATTAAATATTTATTTATATGGGCTATACTTTACTATAAACAAGTACGTCACATACCAGCTGTAGTGGTGTAACTACTGTCTGACACACTTGATTCTAGTAGCACTCACCCCCCCCCCCCCTCCCCGGCACACCACTGACCCCAACCGTTTCGGCAACATCGTGTTTCGCATAATCCCGTTTCGCATAATCATGCATTGCATATTTCCGTTTTGTATAATCCTGTTTCGCATAATTTGAAATTATTCGCCCGTTTCGCATAATCCAGTTTCGTATAATACTTTATAATAATTGAATAAAGATTTGTTGGCATCTCTTATTAAAATGGCCTCTCTGATGTAACGTATTAGCCGCAGCGAACGCGGTAGCGCGAACGAGGCAGCATAATTTGGAACATTAACTCACCACAAAAATGTCGAGTAATGCGAACCCCCCAACGGTCCCACGTGAATAAGTGTCCCAGATTTAAAACAAACGATACAGAATTTGAGGGCAATCTATCCCAATTAAAATTTTTTAAAAATAAAAAAAAACTTGGTGCCTGTTTGTCCAGTGTCTATATGTCTGAATTTCCACTATATGTTCATTTTCTTTCCTCCACGTTTAGTTGTGACGAACTCCATTCAAGACCAAGTGACGTGCCCACTTATGCGAACAGGGACTTTTTATACTAAAGAGGAATATGCAAAACGAGACACTGTACCGTTTCGCATAAATTAATCCCAAAACCGGAGTTATGCGAAACTAGATTATGCGAAACGCGACGTAGCCACCGTTTCGAGCCATTTTGAATCGGTTCGAACTGCAAAAGAACCGAAAAGAATAATGAAATGGAACCGTACACAAACCTAAAAACCAAACCCAAAACCGTTAAAAAAAATTGGCAAACACGAACAAACAAACAAACTTTACCTGGAACGCAGTGGAATATACCCCGCCGTGGTGCTGAGGAAAGTATAGTGGTGGCGGTTTCAGAATAGTTGGCTCGAAGATCTAAACAACTTCCAGCAAGACCGCGTACATAAACGAAACTGATCAACACTAACAACTTAAAACCACGCAACGATCCGAGGAAGATCAAATATCTTGAGGATGTTGCCACAGCTGGCTAGATGCTGACAAAGGCATTTTGGCTCTCAAGTGTTCTCACTAATGGAAATCAAATGTTCCCAGAGCTTGGGCTTATTTATTTTCAGAGGTTTTAAGAGGTACTTTATTTTTTTTGCTGGGCACTGCTGCATCTGCTTGCCAAGACTGTTTTAAAACTTAAAATAAATTAAAAAAAAAAAGACTTTAATTTTTTTTTTGGGAACAAGACGTCATGAACATGAAATCTGCATCAACGACATCTGGTTAGGCCTATACTTGAAATTTAAATCATTAAAAAAATTTTAAAATGTCTGGCGGCGTGAATTAGCAAGAACAGTTTAGGACAATTTAAGCCACATTCTGATCTTTACAGTTACGCGTGCGCGTGGGAAGGAATCAAGGCCGACTGGGATAGAACAACAAAGTGAGGTTTCTCGTTTGCCCAGATTTCCTGGGACTGCGTACAAAACCTTTACAAGCTAGGACTTATTTTGTGTCTTTATTGTTTGCATTTAAACTGTTATGGAACCTCTGTTATTGCGGGAGGGGGGGGGGGGGTATTTTTAAAGGTATGTTTTAAGTGTGAAGCAGTGCGAGGCTGAGCAAGGAGATTCTCAACCTGCGTGATGTTTGTCCAATTGTCCATCCGTCCGTCTGTTTGCATGATAACTTACAACCCTTGCGAAAAAGCATTATTTCCTATGTAAAATTCTTAATGGACAGTATTCTTGAAAATTGATCAGAAAATAATGGTCAACCATTGACGACGACGACGTCAATCGTTCAATGGTAGAAGATCATCGTAATATTGTAGTAACTTGACACCAAACCCTTGTCTCCCTAAAGCGCTCGTTTTAAGGAAATACAAGTATGGAATCAAATCAACGTCAATATTACGTGTACAACATTACATTAATCCCGTATTTTCAGGCCTCGTTTGATGTTAATTGCGCACCATACTTTTGCTGAAGCGCTTCCAAGAAAAGAAACGCACGGCTACTGGTAGACAAACTCAACCAATACGCCAAACGAGACTTCATGGCCTACAGGCCTGCATACGAACTAGCCGTTACCAATAGGCCCGTAGCCAGCAATTCAAAATGGCTGTAGGGGGAAAGGGGTTAAAGGCGCCTTTTCACCTTTTCAACTCCTAGATGCAGCACCGTAAAATCTTCGAGCAATATAAAGAAAATAGCGGCAAATTACAAATGGAAGAACACTATTCGCAGCAGCGCCGCGATTTTCGTAACTAAAACGAGATCACGTGACCCACATCATCCTATTGGATGACGGAGAATCTAGAACGTGGATGCTGTTTTTAGAGTATGGGCAACGTAATAGAAATGACGAACAGGCGCTTGAGTGTATGTAGTTTTGCCGGTATGATTCCCTTAAGGAGTCACACCTCTGATCCAATCCTCGTCGCCATTAAAATGTATACAAATTCTAAGATTTTGAATCTGCGCCTTTACTAGCGCGTTTAAGATTGATTAACGCCTACGTTTTGGACCATTGTTGATGTTTATTTTTTTTTATAGTTATTTCGCTCTTGATTTTAACCAAATTCCAGCTTTCATGGAACATTTTCAATTTTACCAACGTCTGTATTATTGTAAAAGATACAATGTAAATAGCTTTAGTTACGCATGTACGGATTCACGCGTAAACGTACTAGTGGAGATGAGGAACAGTTAGTGCATTTCTGAACAAGTTTTAATGACCGCACAATGCGTGTTATAACGTGATTAGCATCCAGTAATTAAAATAACGCCTAGCTATTGCCTAGTCTCGGATCGATAGCAAAACAATTAAGCTGATTAATGACCTAACCAGCATGGTTAATTATTTAATAGCCTTGGTTGAATGTTGTTGGGCTGTGAGCCCGCAATACAGAGAGAGCGGTACGGCAAACTGGGCAAAACTATAGAGCAGTGACATTTGCCGCCATATTGGGTTTTGGAGGGCATAACTACAAGGTGCACTACGTAAAAATGGAGGGAAAAACAACAGAAGAGCGGATTTCTTAGGCTTAAAATAACGTTGTTTATTCCAACAACAAAAATCGCGCGTTTTAGGTCTAAGAAATCACTCTTCACAGCATCGGCTTAAGTATGACGCCCTTCTGTTTCTCTCTGCAGTGCCCCTTGCAGCTAACCCATTAAGGTTCCAGCATAGAGTTATATACAATAATACTACGTCGTGTCAATGCTCGTGTCACAGTTCTATGTATGGCAGTGACACAACGTAACATTATTGTATATAACGCTATGCTGGAGCCAGTAACTGGGATAGCTGCAAGGGTCACTGGAGGGGGAAAAGAAGGGCGTCTTACTGAAGCCAATGCTGTTAGAGCGGATTTTTTAGGCCAGAAATGCGCGATTTTTGTCCATTTGTTGGCAGTTGCTGACATTTTTAAGCAAGTGTAATCTTTTCTTGTCCGCTTACAACCTAGCAGCATAAAGGATTGGAGAAAACAACGTTTTTTTAAGCCTATGAAAGCCGCTCTCAAAGCACTGCCTTGACTAGAAGTGCCGTTGTTTAACCCTCCATTTTAATCTGGTGGCCCTTGCAGCTATCTCTCTTGTAGCCAATATGACGTCACATGACGCTGCTCTATCTATAGGAGGTTGCCTCCGCCGTAGGCACATTGTTAAAGGTGGCCTATATACCGAATGACAAAGCTGCAGCATCTAGCGCCGCCTACCATTATTTAGTTCTATGTAGCACTTGATTTCAACGAGCAAAGAAATGCGCAAATAAATTTCTTTTTACACAACAAACAAGCCACGTGCTTCCTTAATTATTGATTGTGTAGTTGGTGTGTCCACGTGCACCAGGGAGCAACGATCAAGGTTAACGATATCACTGTCACTAGATGACGCCCATCTAGCGGTTCAAAATTTGCGTTTCAAAACGGTCGACACATAGAAAAAAGGACCCGTGACGTCGATAAGCTTAACTTACCGCTTGCTTCCTGGAGCACGTGGTCGCACCAACTTTTCACTCAATAATTATTCCCTATTTTGGTTTTCTGAACCGATAAATGATGCCGATGCAGCCAGAGAAGGGGCCAGAGGTAAAAATAAAGGGCAAAAAGAAAGGCCGGAAAGGGGCATTAAAGGGTACAAGAGTGAGTAACAAGCTAAAAAAAAAAAGGGGGGGGGGGGGAAAAAACGGCATGACGAGCAAAAATAAAAAAAAGGTAATTTTTTCCGAAAATGGCAGGGGCGATACCCCCCCCCCCCCCACCACCACCATCACCGTGCAAGCTACTGCTCAGGGCCACTAGACTTACAGATCGGGTTTCCTTACTGTCGCTACTGTAAATCGGCCTAGCAATTCAACGAAAAACGTGAATATCTCCACGAAAATATTTGAGGTACAAATTTCATTCTCGAAATCGTCTTGTTATAAAATTTCAACCAAATAAGAACAAAATTGCGAACTTTGTCGTGTCCCAAACAAACAAACACATTCGCAGGCACAATATCCAAATTTTGATCGAGTAGTCGACACGCTCGTTTCGCTCACTTGTTCAGTAATTCAACTGACGTTTCTGGAGCCTACCAGACTGACTTTCATTCGAAATGGCTTAATAAAAAACCGAAAAACACGAACGATCCACTGCCGTCTTCATAACACTAAGGAAAATTGGAAATTAAGCCAACAGCGAAAATCATACACTAGAAATAACGTAGTTCAGTAAGCCACCTTTATGCTCTTACGTTTCGTCGGAGTGGCATGACCCGGATTCGAAACAGCTACCCAGTTCGCCCCCAGATCACTTGCATAGCGCCTTAGTCGCTACGGCCACATCCTCAACTGGCATAAAGAAAACTCACTGAACCCGTTATTAAGGTCACAACCGTGACCAGGGCTCCATTCGACCGAAACGTAAGAGCATAAAGGTGGCTTACTGAACTACGTTATTTCTAGTGTATGATTTTCGCTGTTGGCTTAATTTCCAATTTTCCTTAGTATTATTTCCAGCGATTTATGTCTATTTATTATTTAAGTCGTCATAACACGCAGGAGATATTGACATTTTTCATCGAATCTGCGACGCGTACCGTGATAAAATCAATTACCGCGATAATTTACACAGTTATCGGGAGATCACCTTCATCATGTCGCTGTTAAGGTACATGCCTTCCAGCGCCATTTTTCTCGATCCTCCACATCAAGTACGGCCCGAAAGTTCTATTTACTTACCGTTAGTCAGTCCCTGCTAAAAATTCGTTTTAAAGTGTGGCGTCTAGGAGATTTTCTGTCGAATATTGGGAACTCATTTAATAGCATCCTGCGATTATATGATCCTTACCGCGCTCACAATAACCTTGACGTTTCATCTGTGTGTATGCATGTACTAATTTTTAATCGTTTACTAATAATTGCCATGAGATCAAAAATCTAAAGGACTAACGCGGTAAAAATTAAAACTATCTATGCCAATAGATCGAAGAAAAAAATTATAAGGTACTAGCCTAAAAAATTACACAGTGTGATGTTAAAATACGAAAATCGTTTGCGCCGGCCCTATTTTTGCCGATTTTCTCATTCATGCTGTTTCGTCTACTACGCCCAATGCAAACTGAGACAGTAGCTGCGTGCCTCGCTGCGAGGAAGGCAGCTACTATCTCAGTTGGCCTTG